>JAFFZH010012803.1:22662-38678 GCA_018420115.1 Euura saliciscinereae
TACTCTTGACCATGGGCTAGAATGTTAGCTAATGGAGCTTTCGTGGAGCTTCCGATGAGCATAATCGTGGGACTCAAGCACAATGATCCAAGATCCTGACTTGTTTTTCCGGAGGTAATGACGAGTACTCTTGACCATGGGCTAGAATGTTTGCTAATTGAGCCTTCATGGATCTTTCGAGGCAACTGAAAGGTTGTGTTACCGGGATGAGCATAGTCGTAGGACTCAAGCGTAATGATCCAATCTGGAACATTTTATTTTTCCAAGTTTAAGGGTTCAGCAGTGTTAAGGACGGGGCCAAGAGGTTCTGGCAGGAGAACCACCTTCCGAAATTCATAATTTTTCCTAGCGAAGCTCAGGACGAGTGGGAATATCATTGATCAATATTGAGTGAAGAATTAATATGTTCGTATTGCCTAACACAGTGTGTCATTCAACGCGTGGATCATCCTCATAGAACATGTGAGCATTACCTGGATTTCGATGCCAAATTTACCAAAATAAACCGAGACAATTAAGCCTCAGCTATGTGTAGTCGTGTAGTCGAAGGGAATACAAAAATTGTCAGAGGGAGGTAAGAAGTCTTCAGTAGTGGCAAGCCACAAGTCAATGGGGTGAAGAGAGATTGAATAGACTGCAATCCTTAGTATTAGTGGTGAAAATGTTAGATTCATTAATCAACGCGACTGACGCACGCCGAATTTATCAAATCGAGACTTATATCCAAGCATTCACAATACAGGTAAGGTCAGCAATACCTGTATCGTCCGTTGAATGCGCTAACATTCGGCATTTGAGTAGTGGGATATATCTCACATTCAATGTGATGCACTCTAGCGAACGATCCATTGCATCAAGATATTTTTAAGGTTTGAAAAACATACATGTGACGTCACGGTGTAAGCGTTACGCTTGGAAGGGGGCGGGGGGCCATTCGCATGCCTGTTCGCAGATCGGAGACTTCCTGACGGTGGCCGTTGACCCAGCGTTCTTCACGGCGTCCGCGATAGGCGGAGGATAGTTCTTGGACCACAGTTGCGACTGGTAATTCTTTGTGGAAATACTTTCGTTTACACGGTTTACGCAGGGTAAATGTTGTGCCTCGGAGGTCAGTGAGTGTCGAGCGAGCTGTGATCGATCAGGAGAATCGGTAGAGTCTCGCGCCGAGTATGGATGAACTTGCTAGGGAATTGGCGAGGAATTCGAATGCAATATTCCGAAGGCTGCACTGTACAGCACTATATAAGTAAATAGCACAATAGCGATAAATTCGGAAGAGATTGTAATCACTCACCTAATATTATTGGGTGGATAATCCGTAATTTCATTTTCTACTTGAGTACTTAGCGTCACTCTGTTAATCATTTTATATTTGTCATTCTCGTCCAACCTTATTTCTACCTTCACTATTATAAAACCATTTCTAATTTCTTTTGCATATCAATTTTCTTACTCGAATAAAAGTGAAGCTTGACTCTAAACCCCTACGAACTCTTAAATCCATTCTCACTCAATCATCTTCGACTTATTGGGAGTGAATCTTTCGCTGTCGTCTTCTGCCGTTCATCTCGTACATCTTCTACTCTCGTCAAAGGTAATTTTTAACTATTACATTACATTCATACCTGGGGTTAGTTCATGAAATGTCTAAATTAACTATTCGATTAATATCACTCTAACCCCGGACATAACACCTTCGACATTCATATGTTATCGCACATTCTCCATGGTTTTACCGAACACCGCGTTATCCAGGAGTGGAATTCAGAATAGAAGGCCCGGACACTGAAGCCTGGCAAATTTCACAGCAGAATTGAGAAACATCAATTTCAACCAGTCTCTTGTTGAATTTTTGAATCAATATTGGGGTGTTACAGTGGGATCGGGAAGCATAATAGACAAAAAGACTATTTGCATAAATAATGGCAGGTGCTACGAGACACCAGAATTGTCAGTCACGTTTGTACAATGCCGAGGAGGAAACGCATTTTGATTCGAGCTTCAGATACTGTGGCGGTCCAACGCCACTTAAATAATATTTTCAATTTCAATTCTTAATATTCTTCCTTTTCAATATTATTTCTCTCGCAGGTCAGGCACTGTTTTCCGTCGAGGGCCAAGGGTTTGCCGTGCCTGGAAAGTGTCCGTTCACACAGGGCAGGACGCGACCCTTCGACTCAGCCGAAACGTGCCTGCACTTTTTCTGTAAATTTAGTTCATTTTTAGCCGTCCAACCGTTCACATGTAACTTCAAATTCCGCTCTGTACTTTTCCGTTTTCAATAAATACATTTTATATTTAATATTCGTTAACATCGGACTCGGACCTGTCTCCTCAACAGTACGAATCCATGTTCCGTGGTCCACTACCACCGTCCGTGATTGCGTCCGAAACCTGCTCGAACAAAAAAAAATGTCGGACTTTTCGCCTGAAATCGAGAACAATCCACCAGCAAACTCTGAACGTTGTTTTGTATTCTCTGACCTAAGTCACCAGTGACTTTCTGAGGCGACAAGAATTCCGAAGATTTTTCACCTGGCCCGTAAAAGTCTTCTGAATACTTGCCTACCACCACCTCAGATACCGATGTCATGGTGATAATGCTCAGCAACATGTGACATGCGACCGATAAAACAGTATGGATGCAGTTGGGTGTTGGCAACAACGTGCGCAACGTAAATTTGTCGCAAATGTACCAGCAACTAGAAGAGAGATTTTGTGCAGCTCTAGCAGGAGTCCACGCGTGTACTGGTTGCGATTTCAACCCTGCTTTTTTACCGAAAAGGCAAAAAGAGGCCGTTCAACATGCTCAAGGACGATGTCACATTCCAAGATGCCTTCTCAGCCCTCAGCGACCGTGAAACGTTGAAAGATAGCGAAGTATCAAAACGCATGATTGATGTGTTGAAGGAATTTACGTGTCGCATGTACGGCTTGTGGGACAAATACAAAACGATGTATCTTCTTTTAATGAATTACGTTCAGCCAGAACTTTAAACAAGCTTCAATTTGCGTCAAGAAAAAGTATTGTGACCCTGTACTTTGTCCGGCATAGTACTCATGGATATACCAATTTCAGACCACAACAAAAACAGAGACGAAACCCTTCTTTTCTGTCCCGGGTTGGGACAAGCCATTAGGGTGCGAGTTTCTCAAGAAGAACTTCTATCTGGACAAGACGTTTGAAACATGGAACGTGAGGACTTTCAGAGCCCCTGAGCGAGTCTTGGCCAAATTATACCACGGCCAGGCCTTTACAAACAAACAAATTTGTAATCCATTTGTAATCCGGCATAGTGCCTGCGACTATTTATAAAATAGCGCCGTTATGGCAGAATGTGAATTTGCCAGTGAGATTTGAGAATGTTTCCAAACCTCAGTTGTTTCCGTAAATTTCATGGGGTAATTCAACCCATCTTTCCTCATGATATAACAGTTCACCCATAATTTCAGTCATCAAGAAACTAAGTTTGGATGTAGATGCAGAAACTCATTTAAAGTATCAAACAAAAGCTGATATGAAAAAAAGTAGATTGATCCTGATTTTCTAAATGACATCTGGCTCAAAACAAAAAGAAAACTTCGTCATCATAACATAAACTCCAATCCAATTATGATTTCGATAATACTAATAAATAATTATAGATATAAGGTAGAGAAAACAACGAGTATAATTTACTCAGACATTGGATCATGGCGTCGATCAACTCTTTGGTGACTCCTGAGTAAATGCAACCGAGATGACATCAATTGTTGCAGGATCTAAAGTGAAATGCATAATTGTTCACCAACAATGAATGTAATCTTGGTTGCATGTGCCCAGGAATCTTTATGGGGCTCATGATTTGATTCTTGTACCTAAGATAATAGAACTAATGTATATACGTATAATCTTACAAGCATGTCTATGCTTCTCGTATTTCCTAACTTACATTCACCTATCTATCCTTAGCCTATGGTCGTAGGTTGTTGTATTGATACTATATCGTCATGTTTAGTGTTTGATGGTGAAAAAATTCCGGCAAGTTTCTGAGAGATGTGACATTATGAAATTTCGTGACCGGTAGATATCCTTGCGTATGTTTCTACTGCTATCAGATGACTCGGACACAGTGGTTAGGGCAAGACCTTCGTATAAAAGTTTCATAGACGATGATTAGTCGTTAGTAAAATTCTGTTCACATGATTGGTTGTCAAATTTCTAATCAGAATCCTATTTTAGTTGCAGTTCACGGCCCGAAGATGATTCTGGCGCCTATAACTGCAGAAGGATCTACGACGAGGTGAAGTCAACTCAAGATGACCCGCTGACATTCTCTGAACTAGATCGAGCGATTCGAAGACTCATCGATTGACTGATGGCCAATCAAAGTGCAAGCAATTGTTCGCTAATTTTCGGTGTGTCGAATTTCGTGTTATCTGGACAGGAACGAATTAGTTTTTTAATTGATAGTAGCGACGACACCAATGCTGGTGAAGAGTGCCAGTACGAAAATCGTCTTCTTGAAGATCCTCAATGACTGCGTTTTCGAATAATGATGCTTTTCAAGATGTTCTGTTGTTCACGTAGTTGATTGCTCCACCACCACCGCGATCATAAACATCGTTGTGTTTTCCATCACGATGAAAAGCTGTCGGAGATTATAGGGGATGCCAAATCAAGTTCATCTTCTTCCGTGGAGTTTTGATGAAGTGACCGACTGGTTTCTGACTCTGCATTGAAGTAGCTGTTCAGATGATTACCAATCTGGACATGAACGAGTAAGTTTTTTAATTGATGAAATTCCAACACGAATGTTAGTGAAAAGTATCAGTGAGAAAATCGACTGCATGAACATCCGTAATGATCACGTTTGGGAATGAGGACGCTTTTCAAGATGCCCTGTTGTTGACGTAGTCGGTTATCCAATCACTACCATATTCTCAAACATTGTTGTGTTTTCCTTTGCGATGAAAGGCTGTCGAAGATTATACGGGTTGCAAAATCAGGTTCATCTTCTTCCTTTGAGTTTTGATGAAGTGACCGTCCAGCTTTGGATGTTTATGGAAGTTGTTGTCCAGATTATTTTTCGCCGGCAGTCATCGCAGAATATCAGAAGCAATTGAATCACATTCGAGCATCGATGATTAGTGAGTATTGAATACCTGTTCGATGCCACAGCCAGGAGTGTCTACAATTTCTAACGAACAAACTACCGTAGATGTGATTCATCGTTAGGGATGCCGGATCACTTCTTATATAGCCGCTGTTTCGTCCCCATTTCATGAGGGTTCAGTTTGCAGTTATGACTCACATTGCAGTTATGACCACGGTTGGGCTAGTACTCTCAGAAACCTTCAATAATCCAAACGTACACTAGCAATTTGCCAGATGCATTCTAAACACGACACGAACAAGGTTATACGAAGACTTTCGTATTTTCTTCAATATCCAACCAACTCATTATTACATGAATACAAACAACGACCACCTATCAATCTGTCAATAACAATAAACTTCCTTTCTGAGTAAACCTAATTGAACATTATTCTAATTAAACTATTTCCCATCAAGCCTATTTCTACGTGTTTCATATGAACGGCATAGTATGACAATTTTTTTTTTACACCTTCAAGTTGACATTTCTTTTTTTTTCTCCGTTTGAATAACTTCTTGCTAATTTGTATTTCCATCGACATTGATGGACGATCTATTTATCGTTTTTTTCTTCTCCAGTATTTACTTAATTCTTCACACCCGTCATTTTCGCATGAAGCTCGTTTCCTATCCATAGACCTTACAAAGCAAATCAATCCCTTACACGCTGCAAACCAACAGACCTGGCTTGATGGTCTAGATTCAATTTGGTCACAGGAAGCCACTGAGTGAAATTACACTCGGACCCCACTTATTTGACCACCAGTTATTTGACGGCCCCACTTATTTGACCGATTCCGCCCCAGTTATTTGACTCCCTCTACCCCCCACCACTGGGCTGCCTGAGCCTCTGGCGTTGGGGAAACCAGCGCATGTACGGGTGCGCAGCTGACGGCCGCCATTTAAAGACGATGAGTAGGGGCCTCTACTTCCGTCAAATAACTGAAGGTTCTCGGTCCCGAGTTTGTCAAATAAGTGGGGTCCGAGTGTACTCAAGATTCCTACATCACTGTCATTATCAACAGTACTACCAGTTCTTAGTGGTTCGTAATTCAACCACTCTCTCAAATAACAACGTAATTCGAATCGAGTGATTTTTTGAAAGCCTCCCACGCCTGCTATACAGCATGTAAATTTGAGAAGTTCCTGCGCTTATCAGATGATCGTCATTCACTTCTTAATTTCATGGCAAAACTCAAGTCGACTTAGATTGCTATTGGAGCAAACGGTTGACTAATGATTGAATAATCTATTGTTACTTGATGTTTATGAGAATAGAAAAAAAAACGGGCACATGCAACATCAGTACACTTGTTGCCGCATTGGATGTTCTTTGACACGTGGGTTTGGATTCTCAAATTTCACTTACGTATCACCTAATTCGCTAATTCTTTCCAACTACACCAAAAACAAGCGCCGTTGATTCGGGATATCTCAGGATGAGTTTGATTCGTTTTACCAAAATATTTTTTTTTTTGTGTTTGGTTGAAAATATTTAATCAAACTGCACTTTCGACTCATTGGCGTCAAATAGTCTTCTTCAAACCATGTTTAATTGACGTATTACTAGGATTACTCTTTTCGAATCATTTGTCACTGTCATTGGAAGTAATAAAAAATGATCTTTTTCGCAAATTGAAGCTGTTCCAGTATTTCTGTAAAATCGATTAGGGACTTACTCGATTTTGTGTTACTTCAACTGAGATACGATGATTATATGGTTCGATTGAAACTAACATGATAAAGTACCAGCTAGTAGTTTAGTGCGGTCTTTTTTCGCATATTTTTCAATGTGTTCGGTTCGCCAGTGCCAAAAAATGGGAAAACACAAGAGAAAATTATCCATTCGTGACAGGGAGAATAAAAAGCTGTGGAAAAGGAAGTTCGTTTGATCGTTCAATAGGTTCAAAACAAATTAACCTTCGTCGGTCACCAGACGTCAAAATTGTGAAGAATGAGGACTCAGGGCCCTATTGTCGTGACCTATCATCAGTTGTGTAAGCGCTCGAGTTTGTTTCTCCGCAGTTTACACACCTAGTGAAGTTTTATGTACTACAGCTTACACCGATTATGCAGTTGCATGCTTTCTCTCAGTCTGAACTTCTGATAAAACTGAATGGTGAAGGATCATTGAAGGGCTACAAGGGTCGTGGTAAGAACATCAAAGCTAAGGCTATACTGGATAAAATGCTCACCGACGGTAGTAGCGCAGTGCGCACTCTCTCAGTCACCTCTTTCTCTCAGTCTGAACTTCTGATAAAGCTGAATGGTGAAGGATCATTGAAGGGCTACAAGGGTCGTGGTAAGAACATCAAAGCTAAGGCTATACTGGATAAAATGCTCACCGACGGTAGTAGCATAGTGCTCACTTTCTCAGTCACCTCTTTCTCTCAGTCTGAACTTCTATTGGTGAACGATATTCTAGGAGTTGATGACATACCAACTCCGCCGATATTGGATGTTATCATAAACTGTGTGAGAGACACGGTGGTTCGAAAACGAGCAACTGATAGTACATTAGCTTCATTGGAATACATACAGCCAAAGTATATGCAATTCCTGCTTAATTTTAACCGGTTTACTCATAGGTATCGCGAAATTGACTTTCGATTAGCAGACAGCCGCGCGAATGAGATACTGATATTAGAACTATAAGTAGCTTAATAAACGCACGGAAATGAACATAGCCCGCCTGTATTCGCACATACCTATAAAACGCGTCTCCCGTCTTCCCGGTCTTCAGAGTAAGTTACTGCCGATAGCAGAAATTATCACTCCTGAGACTAAAATCGCAATGAATCCAGAAGAACACGCAAAATCGGCGGGCCCATCGGAGCTGCCTTGTGGTCTCGAAAAGGAGACGTTACCTGTGGACGTGATAATCGACATCGGTAACTTCATGGGGTCTAAGGATTATGAAAACTTCATACGAAGCTTGTAGCCTAACCATGACGAAGACGAATCGATTCGGGCTAAATTGTGGAAGAAGTCTACCCACCGGTTGCGCACTGAATTTCTAAATGGTGTATATCTGGAAATAGAGTACAATTTCCAACACACCAGGATAGATGAAGAGCGGGTTCTCATCAACGTGAACACTTTGTTGCCGGTGTTTGGTGGACGGTTACCTCCAGAGCAGGAAACCTTCGTGGACGTGAAGAAGCTCATCGATTTTGTGGAGGCGTACGTCCATTTAAACGAGTTTAACGACCAACGATACGCCTCCTGTCCCTGCCATTTGGATTTCGACCCTGAGGTCGATGTAGAGTTTGAACCGTCTCCAATGAACGCATGTGCAGCCGGCCACATCCATCACTTCTGCTTCCAGCATGTGCAATACTGGTTGTCATGCGTCTTGGAGATTTCGATCAAGAATTTGGAACAAGGATCCTTCGATGAAGAAGCCACTTCAGAATTTGTTGTTTTTTTGGAAGAAAAAGTTTACTTCCGAAATGGGGAATGTCTGCTCCGGCCGATCAACTTATAAAGAATTCTCTAAAAAGTGTCACAGTGATTTACGGCACTGATGGTGAATATGTTTGTGCCAGTGGTCGTTATGACATTGTTAACAGTAGAAATATCTTTAAGTTCAGTGTAAAAGCAATTTATATAATTATATACTGTTACTGCTTGTTGGCAGGAATTCTGACATGGGTCGTTCGCCTGTATGAAAATATGCACTGTCTTCTCTGTATAGAAATAAGTACTGCTCGGCGATTTCCTCGTCGAAGAGTTCTCTGGATTCTCGGTACAGTATAATAATGTGGAGATAATGTTGGCTTGGTTCGAGCAGAGTCCGACTGTACCGGTATCTCGGTGCTCGAGTGACCGGTAAACGACGCAAGAGGCGTCGGACACTGAACGCCCGGCAAATTTCACAGCAGAATTGAGAAACATCAATTTCAAGCAGTCTTTTGTTGAATTTTTAATTCAATATTGGGGTGTTACAGTCTCACAGGAAATCTAAAGATCGGACACTTCGTACGGAAAATTGAAAAGTACCCACCAGGAAAATCTAAAGATCGGACACTTCGTACGGAAAACTGAATTGCATTCACCAGGGAAAGCCGTTAGGGGAATCCTTAGAGCCGGATGTCTTTTGTCATTACAAAAGACTGGGCTGGGATGCTACCATTGGACGCAGCGAGCGGCCGAGACTCTGAGCATCGGGGTCCTAGATCTGATGAGATATATGGCTGTTGGGTCTAATAATATAACAAACATGGCGATAATTGGGATGCTTCGATTGTACGCAGATCCAGACGCCAAGCAGTACTCCTGGCCTTGGGCCAGGATGTTTGCTAACGGTGCATTCATGGACATTTCAATCAGGAAGAATCCAACATATGCAGCTGTGATGCTTGGCATTGTAACCGATCTAAAAGGAAATCATGATCTATGGAGCATCGCATCCTTTGGAGTCGAAGGAATGACAGGAATCAAATCAACAGCATTAGCTGTTGCTAAGAATATCAAGCTGGACGTGAACTCAAAAAGAGCAGCATCAGGTCAAACTGATGAATCTAAAGCAGTTTGGGTTGTGGCAGAGTCTCATCTCAGGATTCAGGAACCCAGGGTTCTAAACAGAATCAACTATCAGAGACCTACCAACTTCACCGCAGGATCCACACCCCCACCCTTAACAAATGATGAGAACCTGGAAGAAGATGGGGAAGATGAGAGCGACTTCGGAATAGTCTGATGTGTGTATTCCAAGTGTTGGTCTGCCGTTTCCAAAAGATACTCTCTATCTAGATATAGAAAAAGTAATGAGATCAACAAATCTCTACAGCAAAATGTCTGACAATCCCACAGGCCAAACTCCAGAAGAATCTGTTGATCTATTTGACCAAACAATAGACAAGAACAAGGAGAAACTTGAGGAGGCAGTGAAATTCATAGCTGATCCTACATCACTTCCGGAAATTGATTATTCAAATCCTGAACCTTTTCAAAAGAGACTGGCCAAGTTGATTGCTGAAGGTGCAATCGCTTCCGAAGAAATGGCTAAGGGAAGAAAGCACCAAAGTCATCCTCCTCAGCCCTCCCAAGGAGCAATCAAGAAGATTCTGACCGTTTGACAGCAAATGCTGAAGAACCAATGGAGACGGAGCAAGCTCCAAAATCCAAAACTCAGAGCGTAAAGCACAAATCAAAAGCTCAGCCTTTATTAGCCTAATCTAAAGATCGAACACTTCGTACGGAAAATCAAATTGTACCCACAATTTCGAATCTTCATTGTCGTTCATTTAAGCAACACATTGGAAGTCAATAGCTTCAAGCTGCCAATCGTATCATCAATCAGTTATTGAATTGGAGTTGCCGAGTCACCCGCATCTTGTGTGTTCACCGGGGAAATCTGAAGATCGGACACTTCGTACGGAAAACTGAATTGTATTCAATGGGGAAATCTAAAGATCGGACATTTCGTACGGAGAACTGAATTGTACCCACAATCTCAAATTTCCATCGTCATTAGTTTCAATATGAGTGTTCTAAGCGACACATTGGAAGTCAATAGCTTCAAGCTGTCAATCGTAGGTAAGGTAAGGTAAGGTAAGCGTCCACCTTGCAATAGATAGCGCTCGTTAATTGGGGTGTTGAATTACCAGGAAAATTGAATTGTACGTACGCAATTCCGAATCGCGTTTCAATTATGGATATTTAGAAGTCCGTACACCTTGAGTATAGGTTACATTTGTGGAATCAGGTAAGGTAGCCCCCCAAATCACAGTAGATAGAGTTGGTGAGACTCATAATCCACTATACGTTGTACTAGGGTAGGTAATGTGACAAACATCGTTTGGTTTAATTTGTTAGCACAATAAATCTATCATCAGCCGGAAGCTTTCTCGAAAAAAGCTACCGTCCCTGAAAACGTGGACCGAGAGGAACTCTGCCTTGTGGCGGAATTTTCAAACAAATACATGTATCGACGCATGGTACGAAAACCGCAACGACCGTAGAGACCTACCGCCAGGTATTGGCACTGAACGCTTCAGCGCTATATCGATGCGACAGGATATAACGCTTACCAACGTCGTCAGACGAATGGTAAAGACACCGCGATAATGAAACACGTGGTAGAGGAGTGACGCCCTCAAACAGATGATCTGATTAAATTTAGAGTCTGATGAGTCAAATAACAATCAGATAATTTTAGATTGGTTTTATGATAAGGATTTTAGAATTAATGTAGGTGTTTACACGTCTCGTCCAGCTTCGGGAGAATTGTATATAGTGTGTACAGGTTATAGATCTGCGGATCGCAACCAGATAATTTTAGATTGGAGTCAAATAACATATTAAGACGAAACACACCGGATATGACAATACATGTAACGTATCGGTCAATGACCAACCATACTCTCCTCAAATCCTCAACAAATAAAACAACAAACACAGACTCCATATTATTTTCATACAAGTTTTTTTTTGCGAAGATATTTTTTAATTTTTTTTTTTTTTGTGTGCAATGTTTTTCTATTGTTGACTCTGAACAGATCAAACAGTACACGAACACACTAAAACCAGCGAAAACAAATTTCATAAATTTTTACTTTATTCAGGCGCGCCTATAACACTGACCTGCCCACATAACATAGGTATACACTTGTGATTTTGAATTTCTGGCGAAAAGGCGCATATTTCTCATTCATCTGCCAGCAATAGATTACGTGAAAAAATACTACAAAGGCGAAGTCACGATTCTGTTTGATGGCTATTCAGAGGACGTTAAATATTCTTATTTTCTTATTTTGTTGACCTCATCGTACGGTATGTGAAGGAATTATTAGTTTTACAGGTCAATACAAAAACTGTTACTTGTTTACTGTAACTTTAACTGTTGTTTGGGTCTGAACGTCCCTTGGGTCTGAACAGTGGGTGGAAGCACTAACCTATAAGTTTGGGACATATGGAATATCTGTAAACCCAGACAAGAAAACATCTCTAAAAAGGGACACTGTCACCATTGCTAGGCTGGCAAGTTGTGTGCCCAACTGGGTATGCTTCAGTTATAAGCTTGGGTATGGGAGGGAAATAGTAAACCTGGATCGGTACTATAGTTATGTCCCCCTATTTTTTTAGGACGATTTTTTTAGTGTCAATGCAACAGACCCCCAGGGACGATGCTCGTGGTCATTTTCCAGATGCTGAGTTCTTCTCAGTCTGGCCACCTATAGATGAACAAATCACTAGAATGACATTAGTAACAGCGATGTCTATATTGTACTTTCTAACTCAAACGACGTCATATTCAGAGGACGCCGTTCAAAAGAGCACAAAAACAGCAGAGCGGTTACGTCAATCCACAAAAGCAGTTGCCACAGAAACTCTCTTCGATGAAACGATGCAAGTCACTGTCACTCAAGAAAAATTCTTAGCAAATGAAAAGAATAAATCTCGACTCATCGAAGTGTTGAGGCAGAAATTTCGACTCGCTGGATGCATCGTGAAACAACACGAGGGTGATGCTGACACCCTGATTGTCACGACTGCTTTGGAGTTATCTGGGATGCACGAATCCATTGTTGTAGTTGGTGAAGACGTCGACTTGTTGATTATCCTTACTGGAATCGCGAATAAACCACAGAGAAACGTCTATTTCATGAAGCCAGGAAAAGGGAAGTCACCGAAAGTGGTATATTCAGCCGACAGTCTGAAAAATCCTACTTTAGCGCGACACATTCTTTTCTATGACGCATTCACCGGATGTGATACAACTTCTGCGATTTTCAACCAGGGAAAATTACAAATAACAACATTATCGAAAAAATTCGAAAATTTGGAAGTTGCAATGGACACATTCCTTGACCGAATAAATAGCTCCAAGTTGTCAGTCGTAGGTAAGGTAAGCGTCCACCTTGCAATAGATAGCGCTCGTTAATTGGGGTGATGAATTACCAGGAAAATCGAATTGTACGTACGCAATTCCGAATCGCATTTCAATTATGGATATTCAGAGGTCCGTACACCTTGAGTGTGAGTATTATAAGTTACATTTGTGGAATCAGGTAAGGTAGCCCCCCAAATCACAGTAGATAGAGTTGGTGAGACTCATAATCCACCATACGTTGTACTAGGGTAGGTAATGTAAGATCAGGGACAGTTTGTCTGTACACTTCTAGAACATGCGATGATATCGTTGATGGCCCTACATTCTGGGTAGGTAATGTGACAAACATCGTTTGGTTCAATTTGTTAGCACAATAGATTTGTCATCAGACGGAAGCTTTCTCGAAAGAAGCTACCGTCCCCAAAAACGTGGACCGAAAGGAAAGCCGCCGTGTGGCGGAATTTTCAAACACGGACGTTATGCCACGATGTGAGATATTACCGTGGGTCTGACTAATGTGTGCCACGGCTGTGAAGTGAGTGCTCGCCCCTACGTCGGGCACGCGCGGGTACATTGGAGGCATCGGGCACTCCGATGTGCTGTATGCGGTCTGAAAGTACTAATACTTCATACTTAGCACAATAGATTTGTCATCAAAAGGAAGCTTTCTCGAAAAAAGCTAACGTCCCTAAAAACGTGGACAGAGAGGAAGGCTGCCTTGTGACGATAGTTCCAAATAAGGACACTATGCCACGATGTAAGATACTACAGGGGGTCCGACGAATGTGTATAATAATAGTCATAACGACCACGTTTATCAGGTATGAAAATTCCATACCAATTGCGATTCAGGTATCGACTCCATACGGACCATGCCGAAGTTGCCGGCCACTATGGGTCAGCGGCTCCGAAAGGTCAGACTCAATGGGGGCTGCTCCTCGAGGACGCCAACTTTTGGATGTGTCTGATTCTGGTCCTTGGATGTATATCGCATATGCAATCACAAAAGATTGTCAGTGTTTCGGACGATCATTGCAGGCCGACCAGCCTCCGATGCCGATGCAGCCTCCGCCGTACAACGCACAGGAGGAACTTGATCAGAACTCGCGTTAAATACGATAGGCTAAATTTGAAGGTCTTCGGACCACCTTGGAAGAAAAGAACTGTACACGTAACCCTGATACCGCCTCATATAGAAGCTGTTGATTTGTCAGTTCAATTGAGACGTTTTGATGTCTGATAAATAGTTTTCAGACAATGATTCGATCCCACCAGGAAAATCGAATTGTACGTACGCAATTCCGAATCGCGTTTCAATTATGGATATTCAGAAGTCCGTACACCCTGAGTATAGGTTACATTTGTGGAATCAGGTAAGGTAGCCCCCCAAATCACAGTAGATAGAGTTGGTGAGACTCATAATCCACTATACGTTGTACTAGGGTAGGTAATGTGACAAACATCGTTTGGTTTAATTTGTTAGCACAATAAATCTATCATCAGCCGGAAGTTTTCTCGAAAAAAGCTACCGTCCCTAAAAACGTGGACCGAGAGGAAAGCTGCCTTGTGGCGGAAGTTTCAAACACGGACGATATGCCACGATGTGCGATATTATCGGGGGTCCGACGAATGCGCGAGGTGAAAAACTTGACAGCGATAACGCTATTCTAACTGAAGATCAAAGATTCTACAACCGTCCCTGCTCCAACCCTTGTACTCGACGTATACGCATGGATCAAGTGCTATAAACATAATCGGTGTCATTCGTGTAGTGGGCTCGCCTCTATTTCGCGGTGCGCAAGGGCCTCTTACAATTGTGATTTCATCCGTTAATTATAACGTACATAGTCACCAACAAAGTAGAAATAACAGGTATAAGAAGTGTTGGTTAAGACTTGTGAAACACAAGCCATAAACCAAGCAGTGGCAAACTTTCATACGCCATGGTCATACATGGCGTAATGTCTTTATCAAGGTTATTTTTGTTACAAATGCGGCAGATGACACGTAACGTGGATACGAGTGTCTAATAAATATGAAGAAGGGGTCTTTTCTCTTTATCGGTGTTCGCTGATTGAGAAGAAATGCCCATTGCAAGAAATTACACATCAATTTGTATTAGCATCATGCACGATATTTGCACCTTTTCGCAGATGTACGAAAGAGGTAAGTTTGTTTGCATCTCAATTGTGTGTTCGCGTGTTATTGAGTGGAATTTTCAACTGTCACTGAGTACAAAATAGAATGCACTATTAAACTTCAGAAATACAATACTATTTCTATGGTACACCTTGATCTACTTGGAAAACTAATTTTGGAATTCTTCTTAATCAGACTTCATCAGGTGATGACCCAAAAGAGACATTTCACGAGAAGAGAGAGAGTCTCTCATAAGACTATAAAGGAGTCCAACCCGCAATCAAGAGATTCATCCCTTCCTGATCGTCCAATACACCATGCTTTTGTGTACACCTCTACTCAATCACCCAACATGGATCCTAAAGAAGTAGCTAAGAGCATCAAGGGAATGGCTGATGATCCTAATAAAGATTCAACTCCAAGTAACTACCCTATCGCATTAGGATACGCCACCAACCCGAATGAAGGTGCAGAAATGAGGAAGAAATTAGGGGTGATCAATCCCAAGTCTGGTATCGCTGAATCAATGACTCAAATAATGACAGAATTAGAACAAGAGCAGATCAGAGAGATGCTGGATGTTGCAGATCAGCTAGATTGTCAAACCATGTCACATATGGATGATGATGGTACTAGTTTTCAATCTACTTCAAAGGTGCTCCTAAAGTAACATGTGCTCCAGTGAAGAAAGGGAAAACTAAAGGAGAACTATCATATGAGGACATCATAGCTAAGCTGATGAAGAATCCAGGGAGAGCTTTGGAGTATCTAACCACAATGGCAGAGAATATGACTAGACTCAAAGAAAAAGAAAGCTATCTAGAAGAACATCTTGATATATGGGAAGAGCATATGGGAACTTTGACAACTATGTCTCCTTACTCATTGAGTATCCTGATGGGG
>JAFFZH010012805.1:0-25031 GCA_018420115.1 Euura saliciscinereae
TAGCGCCGCTAGCGAGACCCATCGGCCCCTAGGCCCCGGCAGTGCCGTCGTCCCCATTAGAGCCCCCTGCCCCTTCCGAAATTTTTGATTCCTTACATTTCATTGTTTCTTATCCTATCATAAATAAGTCGTAAATAACGTAAATATCATCGCAGGTTTTGTAGCATGGGGATCGGTCTCCTTCCCTCTTACTTCCTGATAAAAACTGTTGTTGACCGCTTCGTCAACCTAGCAGAACCTAACCTCACTCAATCTAGCAGTCGCACTAGCAGCCGACACGGAACGACAGTACGATCGGTAACTTGACGGCCATAGACAATGTTGTTCGTCTGTTTACATGTATTATACTAGATAGATCGGAAACTCTGTGGTATTTCAGCACCATGTAACTTGCCTATTACTCGAGCGACTTCGAACGACTTTCTATAGTATTATATATTCAGAATTTGGAAACGACGTGCGAAGACGGAGGAAATGAAATTGGCGTTGAAACGGGCTATCAGAAATCTATAATTAATCATATCTAAGCTCTTAGCAAACCGATCACGGTGAAATTTGGCTTAAATGAGAGCTTTTTAAGCCTACATTCAAACCCGTGTATACGAAAAGCCATATTTGTCACGAAGACGGAATAAACACGACTTAAAAATTGCCGTTCGGCTGAAACAGTGGTCGCTCGGGTACATAGAGCCGTTGAGTCTCTCGCGCGTAAAAAATTTTTTTTTCAATGTACTTGGCTCGAGACTCTACCGAGTCTCTTGATGTCATAAAAATCATTTGCGTTTGACGGTTTATGACAACCCTTGAAAATTCCTGCGATCATAAGCCTTTGATCTTTAATGTTGAAAATTCGAAATTGATGTGGCCAAAATTGCCATTTTCCTTCATTGTCCAGCGCTCTTTCATCACTGCTGAAATTGATTATTAGTACCTCCGGTATTTCATCGTCTGGTATGAATTCCAATTCCTTTAAAATGCCATATTCAAATCCAATATGTAAGTACTCTCCTCCTGCAACCTCCTGAACAAATCTGCTAGCCACAAAACTTGGAGTATTTAGGACAGTTCTAATGTCCTTAGGTAGATAATGATGGTTGAAAGGATTTTGTCTCAGAGTCTTCAAAATTATATTTCCTTCTTTGTGAGTCAACCCAGCACTCAAAAAAGCATTCTCTATTCTCCGTCTTGCAACGCTGGCTATATTTTCTTCAAAATGATCGTTATCATCGTCGTCTGAAGAACTGTTGCCGTCTCTATTATATTCTTCCACACCTTCATCCGGTTCGATTAAACCGTTTTCATAATCCTCTTCATTTCTCCGTCTCCATATGAAATAGTTTCTCCATCAGAAGTCTCTGTTTCCTCATCGGCAGCAAAATTATCGTGATCCTCTTGTAATTGATTATTTTGGACTTCTTGACCTTCCGGTTTCTCCTATTGCCGTCTAGAGGCTCGAGAGCCGGAACATCATCGTATTGGTAATTCTGGTCTTCTTGAACGACATTCCTACGATCGTTATGTAGAGGCTCAACAACTAATGGAATATCCACATCAGATATTTCAGATGATGAACTGCTATTCTCAACATGATTTTCAATCCTTAAATTTGCCCGATGCAAAGAAATTCGTCGCCTTTTTTTTCGATCGCTGAGCAGGTCAAACCTTTGTAGCTTAGGTGGCATACCTCACAAGCTTGATGTTTGAAGTTTGAATCTATGATAAAAAATCCCCTTAATAACTTTTTCTTCAATTGATGGTTCGCAAAGCAATTTCGGGGTTAGAATATTTTTTTCAATGAATAATAACCAAATTATCGGGTGACACGGAGCTATGAAAAAATGACTGCCTCATTGTTTGTGAAATTTATCCGATAAGAGTAAGTTTAATAATACTGAAAAATTATACTCACCGCGTGATCTTTCTTTCCAGCCACGTGACGAAGGCCGCGTGTAAATTAATTCGATAGTCGGTCAACTTTGTACCGTCCACAGATGATGCGTTTTATTCTGCTTTTATTACACGTCGAACTTTCAGGCATTTATGCAACAGTTTTTCTGGATAATAGATGCGAATTTTTCGTAATAAATAACACGTATATCAAAACCACGTATATCAAAACCACGTAAGCTGTGAACGGACGTCGAAGCGCTAGAACACGTTCTCACTCGATTTGCAATTTTTCTGCGCATGCGCCAGAACCAAGTTCATGTGCGCGGTGGGCACGGTAAAATTCAAAACGGCTGAATCGACAAAATATTATTTTTCATCATACAACGTTACAACATTTTGGAAGATGCCATATTTCTATTACGATTATGGGTGTTAAAAAGTGTTTTTTCGTAACACCTGCATGGGAAGTTCGACTCTGCGCACTGTAGAGGGTGCGCGAAATGGCTGATTCCCTTACCGACCGTGGAGCGTGCCGGAATGTGGACATTCCGCTCCACGGTCGGTAAGAGGATCAGCTATCTCGCACATTCTCCACAGTCCGCGAAGTCAGATTTTACATATCAGGTTTTATACAAAAAACAGGATGTGGATCTCGTGCGGGCTGACGATTCCTAACTCGTGTGAGTGCCGACACTCGCCTTCGGCTCGTTCGGCATACCTCACACTCGTCCGGAATCGCCAACTTCCCGCACTTGATGCACAATATACTATTATTCTATGAATTCCGATCTACGATCATCAGCATGTACTCACGGTGGCGCACGCTATGATACATATTGTGCTAACCGAGTGTGCCCACCATGCGGATTCTTTTTACATCCTCATGTTGTGTTGACATTTTGTCGGTCATATGTCGACAAATCGTATCCGCACGTCGTGCGGCTGCCATGAGCCCGCATGCTTTGTTATCTCGGTGGTCTCAGTAACGCTTGGAGTGAATTTTCACTCCAATGGAGTCAGTTTTCATTCCGAAAAATTTAGAGAGCCGAGTGAACTCCAATTGCTTGGATTTAGAGTTATCCTGATCCATTATGTATTTATCTTGCTTCATCAGTGAGAGTTTATTTTTTTGGTTGGAATTCTAGAATTTGACACAGAACCTGGAATGTCCGAGAAATACTTACTTATTCGCGTTGGCCAGAAATGGTACACTGAAAATGCCCGTGTACCATTTGTGGCCACCTATTTCGATCGCGGACTGTTACAGATAAAATGTCATTAGTGTAATTATACCTACGTCAAGAAAAAAGGATTTAGGGAAAACGAAAAAATGTATGTTTGTGTCCCTGATAAATAACTATTGCTACTGAGGCTACTTCTATTGATTCGAAGATGTGCTGTATTTGACGTTTCGAGATAAGGTTGCCTCTCCGCGTTCCGATTCTGCGGCAGGTCGTGACTATGCCTAAAGCTATGGCCACAACTGGGTCATTGACTGACCATAAATAGTACATTTGTAGCCACAAATGGTCAAAATAACATATGCAACATAATTTCCTATTTTTTCGAATAATTTTGATCGGAAATGGTTTCAAAAGATCTTAATTCGATTCGCTGTACCTTCACGGTCATAATCATCATTCGTTCGGGTTTATATTCATGATAACCTGGGCACTGTCCGTAGACGATTGCCCGACAATGTCTGAAGTGGCCACAACCGGTACATCTATAACCACACTGAAAGAATAGTATATCGTGCATCAAGTGCGAGAAGTTGGCGATTCCGGACGAGTGTGAGGAATGCCGCACGAGCTGAAGGCAAATGTCGGCATTCACACGAGTCAGGAATCGCCAACCCGCACGAGATACACACCCTATTTTTTGTAAAACCTGTAATCGGAAGTCCGATTTCGTGGACTGTGAAGTGCAAGACAGCTGATCCCCTACGAACCGAGGACAGTGCGGTAATGTATATTCCCACACTGCTAGGAGTGCGGTAATGTAGATTCCCGCACTGCTCTCGGCCTGTAAGGGAATCAACTATCTCTCGCACTCTCCACAGTGCGCGAAATCGAACTTCCCATGTAGGTGTTACGAAAATTTTATTACACTATTTGCTTTTTCGCGCACCTAAAAGTACAATAAAATATAGTATTTCAGAGGCAAACGAGGTACAATCGTAGATATTCCAATAATTATAGGACATGATACTATGACCATATGTATTAATTAGGGCTGGTAATCTCGGTCGAATTTTTTCAAAAAGCGACAAGTCGACTAAGATCGATTTTCGGTTATCGGTTGCAAAGTCGAAAACCGCCGCGCCGAAATCGGTTTTACCGAAAAGTCGAATAGTTCGGATTTTCGAATTTCCGGTTTTTCGGAATTTCGGTTTTCGAAATTTCGGTTTTCGAGATTTCGGTCATTGTTAGTTTTTCCAATGTATGACGTAATGGACGGTATACGTTTATTTACCCCTGTTGGCGCGGCCCGGTTCTCTTCTTGTTGTTACGGACTTTTTTTTTCGAATAATATCGTTGCTTTCATGCTATGATGGTAAGCAAACGTGTTTCATAATGAAATTTTGAATTAAATGATGGAAAGTAGAATAAGTAGATAGAATGTAGAAGAATTTCCTTGAAAATAGAGTAGATATTTTTTTGAAATTTTCCAAAGCTACAGGCTGGTCTAGGACATGTAAAGAATTTTAGTGATTGTTTTCAGATTTCACAAAATGGTCAGTTTTCGGTGATAAAAAACTGAATTGTTACTGAAAAACGGTACGTCCAAAAGGTTACTGTAAAAATTACGGAATTTTTACAGGGCTACGATAACTGCAGGAAAATTCACGGATCGAGGTCTGTAGACTATAGGTAAGGGCTAGAGACTAGGTGAATTGACGTAGATAGCCCCACAAAAGTGATGAAAATCTACATACCTGATAATGCAACTCTATAGTCTATAATTGGATAGGAATGATTGAAATACAGCACAAATGCAGTAATCACTATCGAAAACCGAAATTCCGAAAACCAAAATCTCGGTCAACCGAAAATTCCGAATGTTCGAAATTCCGAAAGCCGAACTATCCGGTTTTTCGGTGAAACCGATTTCGGCTTGGCGGTTTTCGACTTTTCAACCGATAGTCGAAAATCGGTTGAACATTCGATCTTTCGAAAACCGGTTATAGCCAGCCCTAGTATTAATATCATCTTAAGTGGCAAGAATTACTATATTACCTTCAGAAACATTGCAATTTTGCTGTTGGAAAATTGAAATTGTAGAAAATGGTAGAGATTCTTTAGAAGTTTTGCTAAGATTTTTTCCGGGACTTGCTATTCAAAACAACATGAGTTGCAATAAATTTCACAAAACTTTACTATTCTCAATAAGAACGCGCATTGAAATGAGAAGCGTTCGTGCCTCTTGCAACTCGGAAGCGAGGGAAATCGTAAAACACTATTGTAGTAATCGCCGAATGTTCTCGAACTAGCCGAGGAACAGTCAACAGACAGACCGGTGGCCGCCATTGCATGTGCTCCCGGTTTTGACAACTTGCGATAGTAAAAATACGTATCGGGTATAGGAATATGGCGGACACCCTAGCTGTCGGTCACCCGCTGTGCGCCGTAGCGCGCCGATAGATGGTTGGAGTGGTTTTCGCCTTTCGGATCTCGCGAGTAAATTTGCACAGTGCCGGCTACACTTATGTGTCACCACCCAATCGGAATAATTCTCAACTCTACCGTCGTCTGTTGGACGGTGGTCTACGGAAACGAATATTGTTGCGTGCGACTATAGTCATACGAACAGCGGCGAGGTCTTGAAAAAAACTTGCAGCGAACTCAAATGCGTTTTTGAATTCACATGCATTTTCGAATATAAGTCAGGATAGCCTGAAACAGCGAAAATAGCCAGGATTCAGTTTGAAAAACCGGCCCGTCGACTACTCGTGGATAGCAGCATTAACCCACATTCTTTAATTAGAGTTTTGGAGAGATTGCAATGCCCTAATACCAAACCCTGCAAGATCGTATTTTAGGTACTCGTTGCAATGCACTATTGTAATTTCTGCTATTCGAGTTCGGAGAACGTGCAACATTTTATTTCGCTCCTTCCAAAGCACTATTGTAATTTTCGTTATTCGAGCTCAGAAAGACTGCTATAAGTTGATCGGAACGCTCGTCGGAACGTACAACATTTTATTTCGCTATTTCCAGCGCACTATTGTAATGTTCGCTATTCGACTCCATACCAAATAATTCTAGAGCACTATTGTACTTTTCGTAACTGTCCCCGTTTGCCCCTAAAATACTATATTTTATTGTACTTTTGGTCCGCCGAAAAGCGAATAGTGTCATAAAATTTCTTTCAGTGCATATTTGGTGTTGTTCGCATAACTTGTCGTCCAGTTTATTAGGCACAATAAATATAGGTAAGTACCATCCATCTTATACAAATGCCTTCTAATGCGGCTAATTGAAATCTGTAACATCTCTGTACGCTCGGGTGTAAATCGATGCATAGCCTTGTAGTGTCCATGCGGATTCCAATTGTATTCCAAAATGAGAATTGGACCTCGACATGGATAGTATGGTTTCAGGAGTGCGTTATAGAAGATGCGGAACCCGCGGGGTTCACTGTTGAATGTCAGATTAGGAAATTAACTATTAAGCTCAAGTTAAGCCAGGATTTGTGGCTTGAAGCGCTGAGGGTGTTTGCACTGAGTGCCGTTAGATTCAACCGTTCACGTGGTACTCTGATATGCCTGGGACAAGAATATGCCCTTTATGGATAAAAAGCGAAATTAACAAACTGCGGCAATAACTTCAAGTGCTTTCTCCTGCAAGTAGCCGAGTGGAAATCATAATAAGAATTGAATGAGCCTCTGATCAATTTCCCAATGTAGCGCTGTGTATAACGCAGGGCCCTAAATACAGTGAAGCCTCCCTTGCTGTGGTCGCGCGCGCACAGCGACCTCCGAAACTTTCATGTGGAGAAGGTGGGATTTCACACAGCTAAGAAGAGAAGTGGAGGTACCTAGCCTTCAGTAGCATTGCCGTGCGTTGAGTTAGTGCGGTCATACTTGACTGACATTCCAAGCTAAACGGTGACATAACCATTAAGGATTAGGAAACGTTTAGTTACTGGGGATGAACGGGGATGGATCTCAACAGTACCAGAGACTGTAGGAACAAAAGTATGAGAGTGAAGACCATTCAGGAAAGAACAGTAACAATGGTTCCACCCACAGTAGAGCATTATAACAGCGCCAGAGAGGCCGAGCGTTGCATCAGGCACGCTGGATCTAATTTGTACTTGTGTGGGCATGGCTTATTCCCCTAGGAATATTTATAAATTTGGACATATGCATTGAACATTTATTTCCGCAATTATCTATCCGACGAACAGTTTTTTGAAAATCACGTTCCACTAGAATTATCTGCACAACATAGGGAGCTTACAAGTCAGGCATCGTATGGAAAGATGCATCTCACCAATTTCAGTTTCGTGTCGTATACTTTGAACTGGATCATAATTTTTCATGTGAAACACTATACAAGAATATCGATCCGCCTCTGAACTTCGACGCAAGAAGTATCGCTTTTTTGGCACGCAGTTGAACTAATTCACAATATGTTTCACACAATATATGACAACCGAAGTTACTAAGGAATAGAAAGCATCGCATTTGTTAAACAACGCAATAACCTTTCTGAAACAACACCTCAAAAGGTCATAAAATGTTCTTAATTGGAGGAATCACGTTACTATCTATAAATACACATTTTCACCGAGAACAGTGTTCATGTCGATGGACAAGAATCGAACCCAAATCTACTACGACTTATCCGGGGACTTACACCACTATAAGACCACCGTGCTCACCAGCAAATTCTCCTGATCACAGACTCTATCAGTGCACATAATATTATAATTGTATGAAATCGTTCCTTTTTCCTTGGATATATAAGGTCGGTCATTTAATGTCATTTTTTCTGCTAACGTTTCTGTCAACAAAAGAAAATGACGTTCATTCGCTGACGTACATATCCTAGAAAGAAAAAAACGATTCTACACGAGACTAAGGTTGAGAATAATTATAGTATAATTGTAATCGGAGGTACAAAAATATTGATCATTTGAGATTCTGATTGAAAATGCTCAAAGTCGGAGAGCTGATCTTAGCTTTCCTTAGTTCAGAATGATGTGAACACGCGATGCCAAAAAGCCGCTAGCTACACTTGTACCAAGTGGGCTAGAATTGTGCTGATCGCGCGTCAAGAATAGGTTACGCCCTTAGTATAAAATGTACGAAGGCTAACTCTGCAAGTGTTTCACAGTCGGAGACCGCCCCGAAAATTTCACGCAGACGGTTCAATACGACAATGCCCAAGTTGCTGAACAACCTGTTATGCGCTACAACAGAACTTAGGGATACAAAGTGGTGTAGAACCAATTGCTACTGATATTCCACGCCCTTGCCCGCCTTCAGACCCAAGTAACAATTCAAACATCGGTTTGAGCCTTCTTAACCTCAACGAGGGTATAGGGACCATGGATTGGGAACACGTGGATACTTAAACCTCTTGTTGAACCTCAAATTGGAATATCTCTTCCTGAAACATTTTTGGACTGCAAACGAAGTAAGTGGCCTCTTTTGTCTGATCCCATGCTTCTCTACAGCAATGCCGTGATGAGGTTATTTTTGGTTGTAACTTTCCAATTGTTAGATCTAAAACTTTTCCAAAAATAATCATAATAAATGATATTTTATTCTCTGTTGTGTTCTCTATACAGCTCATGAATAGTCACCATGAACAGTGTGGAATAGGGTGGAAGTAATGTTGAAGTAAATTGTAGTTATCTGAAGTGACCGGAACTCAGGAGGAGATAACGTGAAGTCATTCGACTCATAAGTGGTTGAGATCTTGAAAAGTCCTCCCAACAATAACGTACTCGGCGGGCAAATCCAAGATCTGCATTTTGGCCTAAATATACGCATTTATATTTCCGGATCATTTTACACCCAGCGCGCGCTGGATACTTACAGAAACACACGTCATTGGTTTGTACATCGTCAAATTGATTCTTAACTTTGATGCTTCTTCATGCCTGAGGAAATTACAGAACACTTTGCCTTACTTTGGGAATAGTATATTTCGTAACACCTGTATGGGAAGTTCGACTCCAACAAACAACAAAAGTACGCTTTTTTCGGCCCTCCTGTAGTAATAATAAAAGTAGATTCTTATGGTACGAAAACCTGTACGGAAACGGTTCAATGGATCGAAAGTTAATTTTGCGAAAAATTGTAGTGTGTTGCGGGAGGCATCGAACGGTGAAGTTTGGTATTCTGAACATGTAAACAGCGGCTGGTTTGTCGAAAGTAAATTACCTTTCGGTCCCAACTGAGAGTTATAGCTCGCTGCAGTACAAAGAGCAGGAAAAGAAGTAGGATTCTGGAACCTTGGTCTTGGGATCTACGGTCTTTTGAGTCCAAGTCCAAGTCATCGGAGCTAGAACCTCGATTTTTCGTCGTTTGGTTCGTTTTGGCGTCAACTTCAACTTTGATTTGAAGCATACTAATTATATTACAGCGTAGTTTTTTGATTTTGCTAACCTTTTTCAAATCTTTACTAACTCATCCTGGATTAATCGCTCTGCTATCATTTGAGTGTTTTGTTAGCCAAATAAGTTTCCAATTTTTTAAAGGGTATTTTTTTGCTGGCGGACGTCAGAGCGTAGAGTCCTAGCAGTTTTTGTACGGGACAGTATAAGAAGGGTTATTGAAGCTTTCGAATGGGGACTGGCTCTGCGCTATGAATGAAAAACAAATAACAAAGTCTCCTGAGTTATTACGAACTTTGCTATTATGGGTATAGTGTAGGCACCTACTGATGTGTTTTCGTATTGTTCCGTGAAACATTGTGAATACGCGTACTTTTTCGCATGAAACTTCACGAATTTGTATAATCACGTGGAATGTGATTTTATTCACACAAAAAATAACAAATTCTCACGAAGAGCTGATCTACAATTTTCAATGAACACCTAGGCGTACTGACAATTTCTTTTGTTAGTACTATTATTATTTTTTTTTTTTAATGCTACGTTCAAATTTTTCTGAAAATTTGTTGAAAATCGTAGAAATTATTTTCACCACGGCAGTAGGAATATAACACAGAAGCAATCACGATTCAGCTTTCTGACGTTTCAACGAGCAGTTTGTTGCTGTCAATACAAGGTTTTTTATTGGAAAATTATTCGTATTCGTATTATTCGTACAGAAAAAGTATAACAATGGTTTAAAAATGTTAAAATTTGTCATTCATGCCTCATTATTTTTTTATTTGTTTCTCCAATTCATTGTTCGTAAATTTTTGTTTACTCATCGGGCTGTCTTTTTATATTTCATTTCACACGAATAGCGTGAATTCAACTACACTCGTGCTCGAAGCACAAAATTGAACTTACTAAAAGTAGGTAATCAATGAAATCTTGAAAAATTAACGAACAACAATCGTAATTCGACTGAACTCGTTCGCAGGTTCCTTATTGGTCACGCGTGCATTGTTCTCCGGTATACCTGAAAATGAAACATGTATGTAGTTCGTCGATCGCCATAATAAATCTAAGAGTAATTTATCTTGGTTTTGTGTCGATCATGATGGTATCTATGTACCCTAACCGCGGTAATATGAACCCCTGACGAAAAGGGGACACAAAATTGATCAATTATAGGTTTGCAAATTGTTGTGAAAATCGAATTCATGTGTTCATGTATGTACATCAACAACTACATTGAGAAACGAGATGTACTCGAGATCTTAAAAAGGTAAAGAACAATAATTCAACCAAAAATCATTGGAAATGCGAAAATCGTGTAACCCACCACCGCTACAGCTATTTTTAACATTACTACTAAAATTACCTCTGTTCCGTTCTCTATTTGCCAGAGCGGTCGAGAAGAAGCGATCACTCGTCACTGACCCGGGTCGCGTCTGATCCGAATGTGTGGTTATCGCTGAAAACTAAAAAAGGTGAATAGCAACACTGATATTTCTAGGCCGTCGGCCCGCTGCCAAAAAATTCGATGATATTATAACATATGCTCTTATCTCTAGGGTTTTGGCAGTTCTAAATATAGTGATCAATGAACAAGCAAAATTAGCGCGTCGACGTGGAACATTGCATTTAAGGGCGTTTTTTTACTCTTAGGACCCATGCTATACACGTATACCGATCGTTTTCCGATGCATTGTTATAATGAAAGGTCGTTTGGTATGCTCGACATACGCTATACTATCATTGAAAAAGGTGATTTTATTATATAAAAAATGCAATGTTCCACGGGGCCGCGCTAATTTCGCTTATGTATTGATCACTATATTTAGAACTGGCAGAACCCTAAAGAGCATACGTTATACTATCATCGCACTTTTTGGCAGTGGGCCGACGGCCTATTCCACCTTTTCTTTTCTGCGATCCTCAAGAATTCAAATGATACCTTGGAACGCAGCAAATTTTTGTCATCAAAATCAGTTACATTTGCCTGTTCAATGTCAATGGCTGCAACGTAACAGCATGACCTAATTTCTATAGTCTTTCTATTAACCTCTCTGTTAAGTTAATTATTGTTTGTGCGATCTGACAGATTGCTGATGAGAGATTGCTGACGCAACAAAATTCAAATTCCCGGAGCATAGATCCAATGACATAAGTCCACACTCGACATACTTCACACGAGGAACGATACGCTACGTTCAACGCGTCCGAGGGCATAATTTCGATAGATTCGAGGTCATTACTTTTTTGAGAGAAGGATATGCAGTTTCCGGAGAGAAAAACGGTTTCCGGTATACGTGGCCATCCTCAGAGTAATTGCAACACTAGACGTCCCCCTCGAAAACCTGATACAATTTTTGCGGCGTGAACACCGCGTGGCATAGTTCGATACCTTCGTCTTTTCAAATTCGTGTCAATATGCTGTCCAAAAATAAGGTGACATATAAATGCTCCGTTCATATTGCGTAGCTGATTGCCAATTCTGAGGGGTCACACTTGAAGAAAAGCAGGCCACTACGTTTTCAATCATTCCTTCATAATACTTCTAGAATATAAATTTCCGAAAATGAAGCAGGGTAAATGAAAAAGAAAAAATTGAAATCACATCGATACAGACTTTGTGTGTAACGCAAGCCTCTGAAGGCATTGAAAATGTCACCTGTTTTCTCGTTCTTAGTGCATTTTGTTTTGATATATTTGTATCTATCGCATTTTGCTTTGAATTCGCTTGGAATGAAGTTTTTTAAATGCTAAGTCTCACAGATCGATGATCCGTAACAATGTGACAGATTAACCATACATTTGGATTGGTCACAATCTGACACATCGAGCATCCATAATCTTTTTCCATCTTTCGTCTTTTGCCATGTTTTGTCTTCTGCAAACTTATTTCATCCGCATTGTTGTTGCTTCCGTGTTGCACGCATTTCTGTGTCGTACGCATTTTTATTGCATTACCTATAACATTTGATCCCATATACCTCTCACTATTACCCCGAAAATGAAAGCATTTCCGATGCTGATAATAGTTAGTCTCAATCTAACTGACTTTGCGCTCAATTCAATCCTCCGTACACAAAATGTAATAATCACGCCTGTATACTTCCATCTTGGTGGACCAATCGCGTTCATTACAATGAGTTCATGCTACTAAGGAAACGTGAGATTTTTCAAATTTTCGTCCTTACTCAGTATCCCGATCGAGTGTCTTCGGCGACGCCATAGGAGATAGCGTTTTATAACCGTGGTCAGCCTGATGGTGTTCAAGTTTCGGAGGCAACATCGAATACCTGATTCAGATCGTGGCGTATGTGGTTATTGGTGTCTCATATAATTCTGTTCCTTTCTTACAGCGCATGTCTCTGCTGTTGTTATTTCCATCGCTCAAACATTCAGAAATCTGATATGAAAGTCCGCTCGTTTCTTTAAGTGCAGGACACTATTGAAAATATGATATAGAAAAAAAATCAACCTAATCACAAGTGGTTAGGGTTAGACCCTAGGTGATTTGGCATATGGAATTCCCCATACATATATCGTAACCAGCTCTGTTGGCCCTCTAATGATGATCTATGGGCCGCTACTGCGCACCGCTTTCTATAAGCCTCCTAATTTCTACGCTATAAATTCGTCCGTCACCCAGCTCTACCTTACCCCTCCCACCGCGGAGCCTCTAGCGTGCCGCCATTGTGAATTGACCAACAGATGCATCCAAAATGCATGCACAAAATGTGATTGTCTGATACTTACTGTTATGATTCTCATCGTATAGCATCACGTAAAACATTATCAGCATTAGGTAAAAAATTATCTCATAAAAAATCACGATTCAGATCAAATATGGTGATCAAAAATGATGATAAAAAATGAATGTTCGAGTTGACACGGCATACCTCACCATATCTATCTTGACAATTAGTTGTTTGTGAAATTAATCGAAAAGCTATTGATCAAGCAACCTCAATTATTCGAGGAATGTATGGAAAAACGGAATCAAAATGATGTACCATGAAATAATGATACATGATGGAAAAACAGTGATTAATATCGCAGATGAAAATCTAAAGTGCGCGCTGTCGGACTCACGTGAAAAATAATCGGAACAAAAACCTGTGTTGCTATGTGGCTACACTCACAGGTCTTGCGAAAGGTAACGTTTGATATCTAACCTTCAGATCCCCCTAGATAATTGCACACGAACCACAGAAAATTAATGATGTGATATCAAAAATGATTACACGTGAATTCAAGCATCATTTTCTGTGATCTTGAGTGATATTTCGTGTTTGCAATCTAAGTGGTTTGCGATCTCAAGAAGTGAATAGTGTGCAGTGAACATATCAAGTCATTATTTCGTTCTTATGGGTGTTGGCTAGAAAGCGAATTGATCTTTCAAGTAAATCCATAGTATTCAATATGAATTCCAACTGAATGCGAGGTCTGTCTTCTGGGTCATAGTTAGAATAGTCTTTTTTGCGTTGAATACAATATTCTTGAGATAAATGTTCATTACAATACCATGCAGAGATAGCACAAATAAAAATAAAAACTTCGTATCAATAAAGTATCATTTCAAAAAGAAGAGTCATACCAATTTGGTTTCGGATGCTCAAAGCTTATACCTGATAGTAACCGTAAAAATTGAAAACCGAAGTTTTCGGTGTTTTTTAGAATACTGTTTCATCTGTATCGGCAGTATCGTAGTGGGTGATAATGAAACGTAGTATTTGTATAAGTACAGGCACTATCACTGGGACGTAGGGGAAAGGACTAGAGAAGTTCTCGAAAGTCAAGTCCTGTATCAACGTGGGAATAATCATAAGCCCGAATGAAGGAAGCCGAGGCACCATCAGTCCCCGGTATCCCGTTCACTTCGTCCGAATTGGTCCTGTAGTACGTACGTACATAGGTTGTCATTGCGTATCTATAACTCCGCATACCTATCCGTCTGCACAGGACCTTTCTCATTTATTTTCTGTGAAAGATGAGAATATGAAGCGTTGATGTCTCGGTCCAGCCATCACTGGGCCCTGGCACTTCACGGTGTCGCACTTCCGCTGAACACTCATGCAATAACCCGGAGAGTCTAGATGATGGTAGTTGCGCATACCGAGGTTCTGTGGCTCGCAGCAGGACTGGCGGTCGATAGAACCCTCCGTTCCCTCAGAGATCCTAAAGGGCGGGTCGTATCATGCCTGGGTAGAAAAACCTGCCACTGATTCGACCAATAGTTAGCTAAGGGCGGTGCCTGAATAGGTACCACGGTAGCGACGCGCGCAGCGTTCACCTATATGGATTTTTTTAACACGTCTATACCTTCTCGTTCCACGCTCGTAGCTTGTTTTCGAAGGAACGAGGGTCAGCACTACTGCGTTGATGATTTTTTTCTTGGCGATGAATAGGGAGAAGAAGCTAGAGAACGCAATGGTTTGCGGCAATTGGTAAAAGGTTGGTAGGCAGGAAGGACCACGTTAAACTGTATGGGAGATCTGGAATCCTGAAATTCTAATTTCAACGAGGACTACGACTAGTGACTGAGTTTTGAGTATGCTGAAAAATCAGTATTTTCGTGATTCACTATCAAAGAACATTTCAAAGTATCATTACTCATCTTTACCAACCAAGTAGCCGCGTCACCTATTTCCATTGACATCAAAGCATACGCGTAATAGGAGCCAAAAAAAATATTATAGCAAAATTCCGCATGAAATTATGAACACCTAGATCCTAAAATATCTTTGTTTCACGCATCAATAACGACAAAATCCTTATTTCTAACTAAAACGGTAACGGCCGCGACGACAGTTGACAGCGGCAATTATCATCTTAGTTAGGAACAAGGATTTTGTCGTTATCGTTGCGTGAAATGAAGATATTTTGCGATGTAGGAGTTCAGAATTTCATGCTGAGTTTCGCTTCTTTTTCGCTCCTGTTACGCGTAGGCTTTGATATCAGTGGAAATAAGTGACGCGGCTACTTGGTTGGTGATGATTGACTATAGTATGCTCTTAAGCACGTTGCTTACTCCCTCGGCAGCTAGCGCGCACAAAGCCCTCACTAGATCTGAGTTATCTACGATATTATGGGAGATATTGAAACGCTCTTTGGAGTGTATTGAAGATAAAAAAAGTATCCATATCTTGACCTTGGCCGATTTTTCAATTTCATTCTGTATTTTACAAAATACGCTGTTTAGAGTAGGCATATTTTGCGTTGTGCTATGACGATCGATGACAAGGAATTTAATTGAAATTTCCAATAGGTCGAAGCATAGATATACCTTTCACCTTTATTCAAGATTAAAACCAATAAAATCGTACCACACAGCAGCAAAAAAACTTGTATGAGTTGAAGTACAAAATCGCGATTTTTCCACCCAGAACCGCCCCTCCCTAGCGCCATATTCCTTCTTCGTCGTAGCCCCGGGGATCAGTCCTAGCCGTTACCCTCTGCATTTTCACGTAGGAAGCCGAAAAGCCCGCACTAGGCCACAAGGCAACGTTCTCAAGTCAAATGCGTTTCAAAGTCCAATGCACGTGATTATACAACAGTATAAAGAGATCTTCATGCAATGATCTGTGTCAAACAAATGAAATTGAAGTTATGCAAGCGCATGGAGTCTAAATGACGGCGGTGTTAGGTAAAAAGGACTCTAAAACATCGAGTCCGTGAGAACATTTCCACTTTGTTATTAAGTTACGAATTCAGAATTGATATTTGCAGATTCTAATTCACAGACTTTTTATTTGTCCATCGGCTACAAAGACCATTCATTTTTATTATAATTTCGTTTTCCGTTCCAATTAAGAAATCGTCTTCAAACATAAGCGAAGTGTGTTTGAACATACTTAAAGTGTAATGCAGTATAACATATTAATCTACAATGCGGAGATGGCGATGAGTAAAACGAATCCCTTTTATATGGTCTGATTGTAACTTGTCGTCTGTGAATATGGTTAAAAATACCGCACAGCATAGATTTTGTGTCTGCAGTCTTCGAACAACCAAGCGATACCTTGCCTGCAAATATAGTTGTAAGGATTGTACTTGGTGACCGAAAAAGACAGTGAAGGTAATCCTGTGACCGACGTGCCGCCGGTGTTTACCTACTCGAGGTTATTTAATACCCCGAAAACCTAGGTGATGGTGCGACAATGAGTAGTGACGATGTGATGCCTGCAGTACCGAGTTGCTGGGGTTTTCCCCTGCACCGGGTCCCCTGGGACAACTAAGAACCCTGTAAGGGACCCCCCGCGTGTCCTTTGTGTCTCGGAGGAGGCCCACCAAGGGCAAACAATGGCTACGCGGATAAAGGCACAACCATAAACTGTGATTAATTTTTTAATCATTGTCCTCTTTGAGAATATTCAACGTGCGTGCAGTCGTATAGCTTAGATTTTATGGCTTCCGGTATGCCATGCTGTGAAAGTGATTAACTCGTTATTAACTGAACTGGGCAGGTAGATAGGTAGGTAGGAGGGTAGGTAGGTAGCCGAGGTAGTTGGATACCTATCATCACCAGTTCTCAGACCGGATCCTCTCGCTAAATCTATTGAGGAACTAGCATCGTTCAACAGTTCCTATACAAAGTAAAATGCATCAGTATAGTGAAAGTCCCGTGTGCACGAAAGAACTGAATTATTTTGACCTTTCAAATTTCAGTGGTCAGGTATAAAGTGCACTTCGCGTGAGGGGCCCAGTAGTCAGAAATGTAAAAGAGTAGAATAATTCTTCAAATCGATGTAGAGACGACTACTCGGAAAACGGATGTTTACGTGTCTACTTCGTTTGTTGGTAAGATTGAGAAAAAAAATTCGATAATTGGGCGATATGGCATAATGGTACCTCCCTTATATTCACGAAGCATGGAAATTGAGAAGCAATTTCCAATTTGGTTAGACAGTCTACCACGGAGTAGGTAATGAAACTTGCACTTTTTTTTCAACTAAACAACCTCATTTTATAAACTCAATTGCTGGCATGGATCGAACAAGGGCCTCAATAAAAATTTACTCTTTGTAATATGAACACGATACGTGATTTTCCTCGTACGATACACGTTGATAAGGCTGATTTCCGAAAGAAGAACCTCACTTGGACTTAGTCCTTGTTTGACCCATGCCTTCAATTGAGGTACCAGTATTTGATTCACACCTCTATGCCGTTGGGAGGGTTCAGTTTCAGTACAGCCGGACGCTCATCGATTCCTATAGGATATGTTCGAATTGGAAAAATGCAGGTGAAATTTTAACAGTTGAACATTTTCGAACTATGTATATATAGACATCTATGCATAGATATGGAAAACACGAACTACATATGTATACATGACATATATCGATACATATGTATATAGTAGAACGCCGGAGGTCCGAGCCGTTTGGTATCCGAGCTAAATAAGGCGTTCAGAAAACCGCGTTGTCCAAGCTTCAAATTATACACCGCGAAAAATATGAATCAAGGAATGAAAATATGGGCCAGCTGTTATTCGTTTCGCATGTCTAATACTAGCTCTTTGACACATTTTTTGACCCTGATCTGTCAGAGTCCTGGAACCAGAGCGTCGAATGCAAGTCATATCGCACCTCGATATTGCACATGGAGATAGCATGATTTAATTTTAACATCGGGCCGGAGATCTCTTTGGCAAGTAGGTATTGTAAAATTCAAGCGGATCTCAACGATACGTCGATTAAGGTGGTACAGGCCGGTAGACCGTTGTCCGAAATTCCGTAATAAGATAATGAATAATTCTCATAGGTTTCCATATAGCCTTACTCCTCGAGATGCACACCGCGCGTATCATAAAGACCCGTACTTATCTGCCGTTTCTGCAGCAGAACTCTTTATGGATCGTTGATTGAGGCGCAGGAAGTCAATTGCTCAATTTGAGCCTCATCCGCTATAAGCGGATCTGCCAAGTCGACTGACCTTTTGACGTACCCTGCAGCACACGCCGTATACCAATATACACAAGCCAAACAAGATCTCACTACGGTATTAATTCCCCCGCGCGTGTAAACACGCTATTCTCCTGTGTTCTTGGGTTTTTACAATGCGTTTAAGGTAGGGTTTAGGTTAGCCATAGTTTATTCAACCGTTCAGCACCTTGTGCGTGGACGGCGCGGTACGCAGATGCGTTGCTACTGGTCTGTCTATAAACGATTCGTTTCATCTATTAGCCCTTATCCCAGACTCGACGTCCGGCTTATTATCAGTAAGCTCACGTTTACGCGTTGCGCGCTCTTTTTCCGCTATTAGGATGCAACCGCCGCAGCTGCGGTACTGACGAATCCATTTGTATACAAATTTCAATTTGTTCAATATTATCTGCATTTGATTTCAAGATAGCGAAGTATTCGTGTAGGCAACAGAGTGGTCTTGTGTAGTAGGATTTCCGGGAACGCTGGCGCCTGACGCGCAGCCGGTCGGCCATTCATGGTAGCCCCCCACCTCGGGGCGAGAATCCCCACTCGGGTCGGCCTCCAGAGGAGGGCGAAAGGCCCGAAAAGCTTATTAGGGCCCACACGGTGGGGGAAGTGACAGTTCGCTCCTGAGCCATCGAGCGCAAGGTGTTACGACGACGGATCAAATTTCTAACCTTTAGTGCGGTGGATGGTTTCACGGTTGTTTGTTGTTCATTTTTAATCTCGCCAGTAATCGGTGCTGTTAATACGACATTTTGAATAACTCTGGCAGTTCCATCCAAGGCATACTCCGATCAGTGCTCACTGCCGGTCATGTCGCTGTGATTCTAGTCAGTGACCGCTAACTTATAGAATGTTTTGAAAACTCATAGTGTTCAGTGAGTGATTGCTTTCTGACAAGGCTATATTCGAACTATAATTGCCATTATGATTCGCTTATCGATTTCAGTGATTAGATCCAAAATGTGTCACGACGCTATCACGGATATATAAAAGCCCAAGCGGTCACTCTGTTAACTGGTAAGTCTTTTCTCTGACAATCTTAAAACCACTGTCTGAGCGACACTGATTCTGTCGCGGCTGATTTGTTGAATTAGTTTATTATGTTGATACCGCGAGCGATTCTAACTTCGGAAAACACATAGGTTTAGATTTCTGGTCTGCCAGCGTTTGCACTGGGCTCTCTTTGGTTCTGTATTGTAGCTCTAAACTGCCTGCTCGGTACAAGAATGGAGAATGCTGTTTTCCTAATTCTCGAAAGTTGTGGCATGACTAGAACCCGTAAAGCGCGTTTCTCCCAAAACCTCACGTTCCGTCGGCTGAACAAATAGCGATCCGTGCTAAAAGTTGCACCTCTGATTTCAGTCTTATATCTAAATTTCATCCAAGGGAAGAAGGAAGTTGTGAAAACAAGAATCGTTACTTGCGTCATATTCTCTTGCCTTTCATAGTATTTATTTACTATTCTCCGAATCTGGTTTATGGCCACAGAATAGATTGTCAATAGGCGGCAAATGAGACACCCGATTTACGTGCAGTGGATTATGAAAACTTAAGCACAGTTCCAACAGAGTCGTTGAGAAGACATAGTCTTCGCAGTTTCATGATTCCTTTCCAAACTATTGCAGCTGTTTTCTCTGTTGTACAGCTAAACCTGACACTTATCATGAATAGCATTCGTCCGCTCTCATTATCAAGTTGTTTATAAAGTAATGAGAAAGGTCAGTAACCTGAGGGAATGTAAAATGTTACTTAATTACCGTTGGAATTTGATGTTAGATATACGTCATGACTTATCATATAATCCACCATGCAGGTTTGTTTCGAATGCTAATAGTTACAAATTTCTGATTGTATGCAAACTACCCGTAATGTGGGTCCAAATTTGAACTAGCACTTAAATTTTCCGGATTCTGTGAATGTGTCTTCATTAGGTACTATATTTTGCAATTAGCAGCATTCTGTTGTCAACAGTTTTTTCTCCAAAAACAAAATGAATGTCTATAAATGAGACTATCAAGATTTCAAAAATGTATGGGTCGTACGTGTAATTTGGTAAAAATCAAGAGTTGTTCAATTCGCCTACTTCGTTCGCACAGAAAGATTATTCACATTATTGCGGTTATTGATATGATGAACGCCCGTGTTGAATGTGGTTGAACAATGGTCGGTCGCTTGGTGAATGATATTTATACTACAGGATTGAGGTACCGCAATACCACGTGAGCCGCAATTTGTAATTATGACAATGAAATTGTTTCGCGCCTTTGATCCCTACGATTTGAAGCCACGTCGAGATTCCCGGATTTTCCGAATCGATAGTATTATTGTCAGTGACCTTTTACACGTACGCTCGCAACGAACTTGCGCTTCATTCCAGAGTATACTAAGGTATTAACGAATTGTCCAAATCATCGGCAAAAGCAATCGCAGTGGCCTCGTAGCTTCCACAGTGCCATACACTGTAGCGATTACAATCTCCAACCTAATTCTGTATAATGTATCAGCCTTACCGCAGTTACGCTCATAAATAATAATTGATATTGCGGATGTACTGTATCTGACAGACTCACGGACTAACGGTTATTATTCGATGTGCGGTATCAGTGGCCCATGATCGGAGAATTTCATTACCACTATTATTAAGTAGTTTTCGAACGGTCTAAATGAAAAAAACTGATCTCTAGATCATTGAACAAATAATAGAATGGTCCGATAAATATGCAGCATAGTCAAACGTCCAAATATCAACATGAAACATCCACATCAACATCACAATCGTATAGGTAATGGTTCACTTGATACTCAGTTCAAGCCTCATGATCAGGTATTTTGAAGTCCGATCCCACACATCACATTGCCTGCTTAACATGACTACTGAGAGTCCTTGCCAACCTGCAAATAGGATTATGGCCTGATAATGAGTACAAGTGTAATTGTACTCATTTGCTCGTTACGACGCTTACTAGCACACACGATTGGTAGGGTATTGTTTGGTTCTGATTACCCGCTACCTTTGCAAGGTTGTCAGTCTATACAAAATGTGTGATCTCTGAACATTTGATTTGAAACTTTACTATCATATCTATGATGATTTTTGCATTGACACTTTCTCGAAAACGTGTTTTTTTTCTTCAAAACAACGATTCGATAAGTTTAGCTGATTATACCTACAGTGTACACTAGTTCACTTGAATTCTCAAAAATCTGTCCTCTGTATCATTGATTACGTACCAGCATAGGATTATATAATTAGAAACAAATGTAATTCTCGACTGAATATAAGGAAATTTTACGTACGCGTACGATCCTCGAAAAACATCTATCAGAAACAATTATGAAATTTTCTCCACAACGTCCAATAGCAAACACAAAAAATATTCAATTTTTATCAATCACCCAGCGCGAAGAGGGAACGAACAGAAAAGTTTCTAAATTTGAAAGATTTGTCTCATACACGGCTGGTCCCAAACATGAAAAGCTACAAACTAAATCGTGTGAATTTCTTCTGTCCGTAGGTGGAGCAGTACGAGAGGTACGTCGGGGCGAAAGGAGCCGACGGCGACGACGTCAACGCTGAAGTGTCCTGCGCCACGGATTCACTGCGGGCTGAGGCTGGCTTCGGCGCGTACGGTAACTGTAGAGATCGGAGTGGGTGGTGGAACAGCTATCCTCGAAAGGATACCGCCGCCGACGAAGACCAGGAGCAGATCAGGAGCTGCACCGGGGAACGGCTTGAAAGGGGCGCTGCAGCGGTGGCGGGGGACCTGGCGTGCCTCGCGGGCTACATGGCGGGCTACCTGAAGGCGGCCGGGGCAACTTGTGCCCCCGCTGGAAGCCCCCAGTACCATCCCCATGGACACCCTGGAATGGGAGGTCATCCGCATCCTGGGGCACCGCACCCCTTTGCTCTTGCAACGCATTCGCATACGCATCCCCATCCTCATCCCCTCGACCATGGACTAGCAGCTGCCTTTCCGCAAGGTCAGTTCTGATGCATTTCTATTACTGAAAACCATAAAAATCTTAAGTATAAGCCAGGCGAGAAATTTCGATGATAAACTAGATTTGTTCAACTTCACGACGTATACGTTGGCGGATTATCGTCGAGCAGCATTGCAACGCATGCTGATTGTGATCTTACCCATGCCAATTCGTACCTCAAGTTTTTACGGCATTGTCTCAAATTGCAGTTCTCTCAATTTGATTCAATCGAGGGGAATTGATTTTCAAACTACGTATATGTGTATACGGGGCATTCCATGTCAACTCAACCAATGATTTTCCCTCATCATTTTTGATTCGCTTCACAATTTTTTCTATGATATTCTCCGAACCCAAATAAGTGCTTCTGAATTTTTTTAGATTTTTTTCGCCAACGCTTATTTTTTTATGATTATTCGAACCTATCTCAAAATTGAATTTTTTTTTAATCTAAAAAAATTCTTACAAATCTAATTTTCCATCCGGATCATTTTGACACCCGTCCGATGATGGGGCGATTTTTTTCCATTTTGTTCAACACTTTAAACATTTTGAACGAATCTCGGAACGAACAAAACGCCAGCTTTCAACATTACGGAAATTCTCAAAAAATTCCCAAATACCCCGTGGTCAATTCTAAATCTAATATCTCTCGATTCTTTTTTCCAACTCTCAAATATTCATGGATTCAGAATTGACCACGGGGTATTTGGGAATTTTTTGAGAATTTCCGTAACGTTAAAAACTGGCGTTTGGTTCGTTCAAAATGTTTGAAGTGATAAAAAGAATAGAAAAAAAATCGGCCCATAATCGGACAGGTGTCAAAATGATCGGGATGGAAAATGAGATTTGTAAAAATTTTTTAAGATTAAAAAAAAATGCAATTTTGAGATAGGTTCGAATAATCTTAAAATAATAAGCGTTGGCAAAAAAAATCTGAAAAAATGCAGAAGCACTTTTTTGTGTTCGGAGAATACCATGAAAAATTGTGAAGTGAATTAAAAATGGTGAGGGAGAATCATTGTTCGATTTGACATGGAATGCCCCATATAGATACGGTAAAATCCATAGATATCTTGGGATCTCTCTGGAAGAGGATAACATCGTTCTTTTCTATTGAGTATTGACAGAAATTCGTAATGGAATAGTAAGGATTCAGAAAGCATTACTTGGCACGATGTGTTGACAATAAGGGCGATCCAATTAAGACAGAACCGTCCGACTTTCTGACTCTACTGGATCCAGTACCCTTGTGCTATATAGCTGTAGTGATTGTCCAGTACCCTGATGAATTCGAGCAAAATGAAGGAAAGTGTTATCGCATAAATAACCGAAATCATTGAAACTTTTAATGCAATCGCAATATTTACGTAACTAGGTGATGTACCAACCCACCTTACAAACTTACATTATTATTTGGACCGCTGACAACCAGAAATCAGCAAAAAAATAATTTTCGTTTTTTATTTACCAATTTTCTAAAAAATTGAAAGTTACCGCTCACATAAATAATAACTCACAAGTATATTGCAATTACTTTTTCATGAATTTATATTTATCAGGAAATCATGATGACCATCGGCTTATTTTGACATTTTAAACAAATCAATAATATAATATCTCAAGCACTTAATTGATGTATTGGAACAATAACAAGTAGTCGGTAATACATTTCTAATTTTCAGAAAATGGGTAATTGGTCAAGAATAAAGCACTAATTTTCGAAGAAATCAGCAATTGGTGTGGAATAAAATTCTATTTTTCCAGAAAATGGACAATTAATGACGAATGAATTATTAATTTAAATTAAAAAATGAGTAGTCAGTCACGTAACATTATTGAAGAATTTTATGTACCTACACCGTACCTCAGTACACTGTATTTCATGCATCAGTCATTCCGAAAAGTGATACGTAGTATTGACACAATTTCATTTCAGTACTATACGTTAAGCAATAGACCGAATCCATTTCAAATCGGGCAGGCAAGGCTAAAATGGAAATCGTGATGTCACGGAAATTTTTCAAATTGAAATATGTTGTTGTTTGATGAAAAAAAGGCGACCCGTATTTTTTTGTTTCGGAAAAAAAAATCTTGCTACGAAGTTACGGCTATTTGAACATTTAATCGTGCGCTACCAAAGTTCTTGAAAAAGGAACACTTTTTTTTTCTTAATAACGCTATATCTTTGGAACGGATCATCGCAAATACATCATCTGGGTCTCATTTTGTAGGGTTTTTCGCACTCTTTCGGAATTCGAAGAAAAATCTGAGGATTTTTGAAAATTGAAGGAATGACATTCATTTTTCGATAATTAGGGAAACCCGTTTTTCTCGAAAAGTGATTTTTTTATTTTCTCAAAAATTTTACACAATATGTGGGAAAATATGACGGATATATCCTATAAGTTTCATCGATGCTAAAACACTGCTTCATATCGAGAAAAAATATTTCGTGCGTCACTGAAATTCGTCAATTCCTGTGCTGGTGTCGACTTTGTGGGCATCTTTGAAATGTGTACAGATTTTTCGATCCAAATAATATCACTAAAACTTGATACATACGTACCTGAGGGAGTAAATGACCAAATGCCGTATGATGTATAACATCGTAGACCGAATATTGATCTGCTAATAAAGACTAGCATGAAAAAAATACAA
>JAFFZH010012805.1:38062-52134 GCA_018420115.1 Euura saliciscinereae
ATAATGATAATAATGATAATAATAATAATAATAATAATAATAATAATAATAATAATAATAATAATAATTCTTCACTGAGCCCACGGCCATATTGGACAAAGGCACACAATAGGAAAATACAGTCAAATTGCAAGGAAAAAACAATAATCAAGTGAGGCGGCACTCTCCCAGTTTTAGTGATTTTTTGTTTTAGAGACTTGTTACATATTTTGACATATTTGTTAGAATCAATCAATGATAATCTCAACTACTGAAGGGGATTGCAAAGTCATGATGAGATAGGTACTGCACAACAATCTAAAGATTTCGGCTATTTTTTTTCGTACAGCTCGATCACTGTATCTCAAAAGTTTTTGTGAACCCATCCAAAATAGATACATATGGGGGGTTCCATGGCATTTCACCTAATCGATGAAGGTCACCGACGCCGATCTTGATGTCAATTTTTTTCTCAGTTCGTCCATCGAAAAAAGTGAACACGTGTTTGGCCGTTTTTCGATTCAGCCACGTTTTCTATTTTTTTTTTCACTTTTCCAATGTTTCATCCTTTTCGCAAACGAACTTTTTTCAACTGGCTCTAACTAAGAGCTTTGACTTTTTCCGAAAAATGCTAAGGACATAAAATGTGCCAAAGAGACCGAGATTTCCGAAAAAAAATTGCACAATCTTTTCCAACTACACAGTTCTGGGATATTTTTGATAATAGAGAAAAAATCAATATATTATTCATTTGGACACCTTCAATTTTCCTGAAACTTTTTACCTAAAATCAACCACTTATAATCAAGTTATCCTCCAAAGGAAATTATGGGCCTCGGATTTGTTCGGAAGTTACACACCATCATAGGTGCCAAAAAATCGGACAGTTCGCAAGAAATCTCAGGGAAATCAATTTTAATTTCATCAAGAAAAGCGTACTTGATGAAAAATTGAATATTGATTATTGAAATGATTGAATCTGAACTATTTAACTATTTCAATATTATATTATCATTAGTTAAACTATTTAACTAGTCGGTTTTTTATCGGATGATTCGTTGAAATTTCGAAATCTCAGCATTTATACGGTTGAATTTTTTAGCATACAAGATATTATATTTTGTCGCGAGCTTGTGTTCTGAATGAGTACTACCGCAGCTCGCTCTTCTGTTCGCTGCAACCGTCGACAATGTCAACATTGACGTACACTTGAAGTTTTATTTCGAATTTCGCGAATGTAGAACTCATTTTATGATCGGAACCACGTGAAAACTTAGTATCTACATTCATAAGTGTACGTGAAAGTATACTTGGCACGGTGAAAGAAACTATAATCTCGTTTTTGTTCATGACGTCGGGTATTTTTTGAAAAATTTCATTCTTCAGCAAACACTGATTTTTGGCACATGAAAACTTGTTTGCTCGAAGTTAAAATTGATTTCCCTGAGATCTCTTGCGATTTGTCCGATTTTTTGGCACCTATGATGGTGTAACTTCCGAACGAATCCGAGGCCCATAATTGCCTTTGGAGGATAACTTGATTATAAATGGTTGATTTCAGGTAAAAAGTTTCAGGAAAATCGAAGGTGTCCAAATGAATAATATATCGATTTTTTCTCTATTATAAAAAATATATCCAGAACTGTGTAGTTGGAAAAGATTGTGCAATTTTTCTCGAAAATCTCGGTCTTTTTGGCACATTTTATGTCCTTATCATCTTTCGAAAAAACTCAAAGCTCTTGAAGTTAGAGCCAGTTGAAAAAAGTCTCTTCGCGAAAAGGATGAAAAATTGGAAAATTCAAAAAAATAGAAAACGTGGCTGAATCGAAAAACGGCCGAACACGGGTTCACTTTTTTCGATAGACGAATTGAGAAAAAATTGACATCAAGATCGGCGTCGGTGACCTTCACCGATTAGGTGAAATGCCATGGAACCCCCCATATGTACTTTTTCGAGCAGTAATGTTCAAAGTTGGTGGCTGAATCTTATGCTTCCTCCGAACTATAACAATAATTCGAAGTGCGTTTCAAGGTGAGTAGGAGAGTCGAGAAAAATTCATTTTTGGCGAACTTGCGTCGAAAGTCCTCTTTGGAGCATGGTTCATAGGCACCGAAAGGAGTCTTTCGTAAACGTGTGCGTCAAAAGAGTTCGCAAATCGGACTTTCGAGTGAGCGTAAAAAAAATAGAGTTCGATACGTACACCAAAGGCAGCATATAATGCCTTACTCGTGCGAAGGCGCGACACTCGCCCGACGCTTAATTATGTCTGGTTCGCTTCCTACTCGCTTTCGAGCTTCGTTCTGCGTATGTATATTATTCTCCCTGTAACGTCTCCGTTGAGTTGACCAGATATGTATTTTCATTGAACGAGTATGAAAATGAACACCTATGTTTATTGTGATTTACTGACTCACATCACAGATGAATTCAGATTGAAATTCCTTGTAGCATTTCCAAAATAGGGTTCGAAATTAGTATCGTATTGGCTGGATACCTACAATAATAACAACCACATTGTGAACGAATGAAGCGCTTGCAAGTTTACAGTTCTCCCCAATTCCCGCCACGCTTCAATTGAGGGTGTCAAGGAGCCGTAGCCGCGACGGTGCTTCGCTGCAGCGTAGAGATAAGCACGCCCCTCTACAATAGCCATTATAACCCCGATAGAACGAGCGCACTCCAATCACTCAATTAGGCGTCAAGTTGGTAGGCACGTGCACTAGCACGCGACTCGCCCAATGACCGCGGAACCGCGATTGGGATTGGACCTTAAGCGTAGCCGAAGGCCTTGAAAGATATGAAGGAAACTGAACCCGAGGATGTGGATGTAGTCGGATCGAAAACGGTGCCGCGTGGCGTGCCGAGAAATTGCGTGCACGCCCCATAAGTTCCTACCTAATTGCAGGATAAACACTTGGAGTCGAGTGGATTGAGTGCATTTCACGGTTCAGAATCCGTCATCAGCTATGGAGTCAAAATTCTAGGGTGAGTGACGCTGACGTTGGATGCCGTTCACTGTAACTTGACACCACCCTGAGCCGATTACGCTCCTGTATAGGTATGGGTTTGTTATTCGGCGTCAATTGCGTGCTAGGATTCTGTTACCTACTTGCTAGTCGTAGGCGCATTTTGTTACTAGGTTAGTTAGTCAACACATAGGTTTACCTGGCTGATAGCTGGTCGGCTGTCGAATACTAGTCTGATTGTCAAAAATACCTAACTCGCAAGGATCATTTTGCCGACTTGGATTTATAACAGTTCACGGAAACACTCGTCTCTGGAAATAAATTCAAGCAAAATCATGGTCAAATCTTGAATCCTCTCACTTAATGGATTTTGAATATCTCGAGCTCTATGATTATTTCAAAAGAAATACTTCATTTAATATACAGTGACTCAATGAATTTTTGTTTTATCGAAGTCTCATATTGAAAATTTCTCAAACGACGTGCATTATTTTACCGACGATTTGTGAAACAATGTATCCACAGGGCTATTCACTCTCGAAATCACTTATGTAGTGATTCTCGGAATCACTCTGAAATCGCTCAGGAATCACTTGAGTCAGCCTGTTTCGACAAGTCACGTGACCCGGAATCGCAGTGAGTCTACAAAATGTTGAGGATTGCTAGCGACTTTCGAAGATTCTGGCTCCTGAAAATGGCTAGAATCACGCGGAACCACGTCAATGTGGTTCGGAAATCGCACCATCAGATGCCAGAATCACGCTATGTGATTCCAAAATCGCTCAGAATCACGTAGCGATTCCTGTGATTCTGGGAGTGAATAGCCCCTTGCTCTGGTGTTCACGGGTCTGACCACCCTGGTCACGTGGAGAATAGGCTTAGGATGAAAAAAATTGTCAACTCGATAATTTGCAACGGAATTTACTGATTGTATTGTTAGACACATGCTAGTGCATGGTTTAATAAAAATGTCTTTCAAATTTCGTTAAAAATACTGAAAAATTGCGGCGCTGCATTTATTGCCGTGAAGGTTCTCCGCGCGACACACGCGTATATTTGACTGCAGATGAATCTCTGGGGCGGCTCATCTGAATACAAATCACACTATTCCTAAAGAGTGTTACTTAAGTGTAGCGTACGGATTTTTTCCCTATCATTATAAAAATATTTGTAAATAAAATAAACAAAAAACTGAATTTTAGACGAAAATGTTCAAGCGTAAGAATACAAAAAAAATTAACCCTAGAAGTACGGACTGGGTGGATATTTACCCCAGGCAAACTTAAACTTAAAAAATTACGTTTTTGTCGTTTTCTTCAGTACTTTAGGGAAGTTGAATGGATTTTTCTCCAATTATTCTGCAATAAAATTGAATTTGCTTGATTCATGTATTTACGAGTCCCATTATTTGCCCATTGAATGTTTTTACGAGCAAGAAACGCGTGGGGTGAATATTCACACCACTCCGTACTCAAAAGGTCGAGAAAATAGGTCTGTACTTCTAGGGTTAGTTAACCAACCTACCGCAAAAATCGTATGCCACATTCTGGATGATGCACTAAGAGCATTGTGTCCAAATTTCAAGTCAATTGGACCAGTCGTTTCCGAAAATTATATGCAATCAGGTAAAAAAATTAATTCCGAAATAAGCGCGAAAGAAAGTAAGAGCGCAGTCTTTTAGGCAATGGCTCGGTGTTTGTTCGTTTGACCTTCAATCAGCGATTTTTTTTCATCCCCATGCCATAAGTTGTAATCAAGTACACTAAGTTTTTTACTCCGATACTCGCGAGCTTTATAGTGAGAAGACTTCAATCTTGAATCTATTTCCTGATTAAAATCTGATAATCGTCGATACGCCACCATGGTCGAACCGCGCCATCGTTTTACAGCGACGCCTCGCCGTTTTGCGTAAAAATACCTATAACTTCGGCAATATTGGGAATTCGGAACACTGGCGACTGCGTAAATTGTGGATAAAGGTTGAATGTCAGTTATAAACGAAAATTCATGATGGTCAGATCCCTCAACTATACGTTTCATACAATCGGCGAAAGAAAAAACCGGGTGAATATGAACATGCCACTAGCTAATCTTCAGTGATCATCCAGTGGAGAATGATATGTGGCTCATCATGCTACGTTCATGCTTACGTATATACCGATATAAATTTCATAATGCCGCTTGTGCCAGAGGCTCCTGGAAGGTGATCAGAAACTTCGAACGAATTCTTTTGAGTTTTTTCTTTCTCGTTCCCGCTGTATAGGCACGATCTGACCTGTGGGTTGCAGGGACGGACTTGGTCAAATATTTTGGTAGCTGATGGCCTTTCAAAATGCTGTCACCTCGCTTCTCGATTTCCTCGCTCTTCGAGTCCCCAGAAAGCGGGGCAAGTGCTACCGTCCCACGCCCATATTCAGAGCATAATCTTCATCTCGCCTCCCAACCACTTTTCTCGCCTATGCACATTTTAGCTTTTAATTAATTTTCGATTCCCCAAGGCTCTGCCTGGCACGCGGAAGCATCGTCATATGCCTGCCGGCCTGCCTCCTCACCGACTCCTCGTCACCCCAACTAATTCTATGAATATTAAAGCAGGCGGCGCGCGGCGGCTGGGATTCATCTTCGATGTTCAAATGATACATATAATATATACGTACATATATACGTATGTAGCTACATATTCATAGCTACATATGTTTTGTACATGACACCTCGAAGTAAAATTGGTCCAGCTACTTCTCAGATTCAATACTTCAGAAACCAAGAACCATAGTTTTCACTGACTAAAAGTACACTGAGTAGATCTGTCAATAAGTTTACTGACATTTTTCGTTTTATGAAAGAATGTTCAGATTTTTATTCAAAGAAACTTACTTTCCATAGCTGAAGAATCAATTCATCAGTTGAAACTCACTTTTATCTCTCTCTGCAGGGAAAGTTTAGGTTATGAGAGTATCGACATACATTGTTTCATGCCTCTGTTTCGAACCAAATGAACACTCAGATCACATGACTGAAAGTAAAGCTCGTCCAACCCAAGCCATTTTTCTAACTATATTAGTACATTTCGATACGCGGGTGAAAGCGTTTGTTTTCGCACGAGTGAGGGTTGACAATCTCACGAGTGTAAAAACAACTTTCACACATGTATCGAACAACATTTTTCATCACAAACGCGCGTAAAGTCCAATTATTCGCACGCTTGCATAGTACGATGTTTTTTTTTTGCATTTTTTTCTTTGATTCAGTTGACAATTCTCATATTATACAGGGTATACAATCTTGGTCAAGCCTCTTGCGATCCATTCTTGCGTACGACGGACCGGGCCCGTCGGACGTGCGACGAAAACCAACTTAGCCTCCTCTTAAATACGTGACTGCATATTTTTCGGGAATGTGGATTTCGTAAAAATAGCAAATTACGAGTAGTATTCGAATCGATGTTTTATATATCGATGGAGCGAACTTTTCTGTTCACGCGAAAAGTGACGAATGTTGATAATGGAGGCTTTCTACAAGAAGAAAAATAGAAACCAATCACATGAAAACTCATTACATTTGTCATTGTCCCTCAAAGCTGCGTTGTTTTTATTTTCAACGAAAATGCAACGAACTTTATGAAGTTTATGGCTAAAGCATTTTTCCTCAGTGACATAGTTCGTTGATAGCGAAGGTGATTCTATCCCTCGGTATACTAAATTAAATGTGATGCTAGCGATCGAAATAACCCGATGGGTTTTTATTAAGTTCCGACGACTGAGGTCACCGTTTTCAGAAATTGATATTCCTTCGCTCGTCAAGATCTACAATCAGAAAATTGAGCAGAATACAAGGAGGACGAAAAGTCAATTTTGAATAATTCAATATGAGCGAATTAATAGAGAAAGGGGCTTATGTGCAAAAGCCTGCGGTATTAGGTATTGCCGTACTTACGCTTGTATCACACATCGCATGGTGTCTAGACTGTTAGGGAATCTGATATTTCGCACGTTTAACTTCCCATGCAAGTATTACAAAAATACACTATTTGGGTACCGGAACTAAACATTGGGTGAAATAAAATACAGTTTTCACCAAGAAGCAAAATTTCTTGTTTGGCTTGCACTACAATTTCAGCTTTAGAACTCTTGCTGTCAAATCTCTCTGCTAGAAATTATACGGGTTTTCTGCCCAGATCTGTCTGGATGCGCCGGACCACGTCACAGCGTCACATTTCTGGCTAGATAGCATCTAGCCAGATATGTGACGCTTGTTCTGCCTGGATAACTATATGTCTGTATAAACACTACCATATTATACAGATCCAATCATATAACTTTGTGTAATAATCTTGTTCAATTAAGATTCAAGTTTCCGACAATTTGTGTCCAGTTTTGATTCCAGATTTATACAATTCTGTTTGTCTTACCTCAAATCTAGATTCACTGGCCAACTACATTGCATTCTAGTAAAAATGAACAAATTCCAACTAGGGCTTGTACTATTCTGATGCATGGTCTTCAGTGAACGGATCAGTGATTGATGCATTTGTCATCGCGAAAAACCTTGGATTACGGAAACCACCTAAATCCACCAAAAAGGCACGTTTTGGCAGTCATCAAAAAGTTTCTAGTATTTTCAGATGTTCGGATGTATGTGACTACGGATGTTTTGTGAGCAAGATTCTACATGAATCAGCGAACTGATTAGGATAAAATTTGCACAGAAAACTGTTTCTATCACGGAGATGTACCATTAAGTTTTTGAGGCTTAGCACACTTTCGGGTTTGAATCTCCAGTCGTTACCTCCCCAATTTTTGACTTGAGGTACAAAATACTGCTTAATGAATATTGTTAATCCGTTGCTGAAAATGATATTGTTCCATCACCGGTAACGATATCAAAGACAAAATTACTGAGATATGCATGTATACGATATCTTCGATCTTTCGAGATTTCAAGAACACTGATCTTCAACAATGGGAATCAGGATTTTGATTCACGAGGATCTTCAATTATTTTTATCAGAATTGTACCACCGTATCAACTACTCCGTACATCAACTATCGCGATCGATCAATTTTAGGGTTGATTTAATTCTCGGCCCCCTACGTAGATTCGAAAAACAGCGATTCCCGGTCTTGAATCACGAAGTGGAGAACCGTTGTGCCTCGCTAATGGCAAATTCGTTTTTTGGTTTATTGGATTTCACGACACGACGGCACACCCTTGAAATCCCGTGCTCCCGAGCTCTGCAGAAGTTAATGGGCGGGTAACGTAATTCTTTAGCAATGACACGCCGGCTGTACATAGGCTTCAAATACTCACTCCACGCGGTATAACTGAACCCCTATAGAGCTGTGTACCAGAGGGTTGCAGACTCAAACCACCGCAAGCAAAAGGAGGAAGAGCTGATCAAACGAGCCGTGTAACTGACGCTCTGATGCGTCAGATTGAGTGACAAAACGAAACGATGCGACGGATTTCAGTACTCATCCTATATGTATATTATTAATTTGTACATGTACATACACAGGTGTGAGAAAAACCTAATCGAGCATGACTATTTGAATAATTAGCCATCTTTATAATTGCGACCTAATCGTAAAGGATAAAAATTGTAATTGTAATAAATATTTGCTCCATGATCCCGATTACCGACTCACACTCATCTCCCACACATACGGCACACGGGTCTACACTTCAGTATGTACAGTAAAAATAGGTGTACAAATACGTATATATCTTAGTCGGAGTTCAAATTGCGGAAGGGGCGACCCCTGAGCTACCCCGTAGCCGCAAGTAGGCGGGTGCAGCGTGACTGCCCGCAACCCCAAGAGCCTCTACAATAAATCGAATGATACTTGGCAGTCCAGCGGGTGTTTGCCGACCCATTACGGCTGCTTAACTCCAGTGCGTGCCACGGGATGCGGGAGTCTCACCCCGGAAGACTACCCTCTTAGTATTTATCGCTGCACGTTATAGATGTCCGCAGTGTTGCATTATCGAAATAGGGATACCGAATATGAAGCAGATATGAACTCCGCGGCACGGAAGCATTCAGCATGTTTAAAAAATCTTGAATTTGCTGATCCGAAGCAAACATCCATTGATTCCGTACAGGGCATTACGTTTACTCTTGCGATTCGATATTACACTGACTACGTATACGATTGACATGATCAAATGACACTGATCATTGGTGTATTCCATTTTACTTTATATATTGTCAGTCGGAGTAAGTTTATACGTTAAGTTCAGTCTCGTCGGGCTAGATTAAGTTAGGTGATGATGTTGAGTTGCCAGTAGCATTTACCCGGCCTCATCCGAAGAGTCCGATAGCTGTTGAAGACATCATTAGAAACAGCGATCAACGGTTCGATTGAGATGGCCAAAGAGGGCCAGAAACAGCAGAAAAAAAAGCGAAATGGACGAGAGAAAACGAGATCGGAGGAAAGTGCAGCAGCAAACCTGTTGGATCGTAGATCAATGACTTATGCCTTACTATGAAACACTTTTCTTACGTAGACGTATCCTCTATTAACACACATGTGACCGTAGTATGTATACAGGCAGACAGCGTGTTAACAAAAAATGCGGAGTGGCCGATAGTGCGCGCAGGTTTTAATACATCAGCTTCGCTCCTAGCCGACGATAGCAAGTTGCGTGTGGCAACGTGCGTCAACGTGACACTCTCTATATATCCTAGGAGATAAATAAGCCCGCTACCTCCCTCTCCCCCCTTCTCGCTCTCTTCATTCCTCTTCTTCGGTCGGTATCTGAGAAGATCGGAAAGGAGTTATCCAAAGCTATTGGGCGGAGGTTACTCGACCAGTTCGTTAAGCGCGAGCGACGATTGTCGTTCCCGAAAAGGAGGTCTGAGATGACATCTCAGCCTTATGGCTGTCGGATCTCTGCCACTCCTCTCCTAGTCATATCTACAAACCGCTTTCCTCCGTTCACGTTCCTCACGATGTGACGGCGTAAGCGAGGTCCCTCTCGTATCATCAGCAGCAACTAGCTTCAGCAAAATCATGGCTGACATCGATTCAACCCACCTCTCTCCCTAGCCACCACGATGTCGCGGAGGATGATCACCTCCTTGTTGGACATCGAATGGTTAACAGATATTCAGGAATTTGGCTTTTTAGATTACCGCACCAGAAATATGAATTTTTAATAGTATGCGTCTTGCGTCTTGCGTCGTTAATTCCAAATACAGTAGCAACTTTCTCAACAAAACGTTGTTTGCAACTGAGGTCTATCGGTTTTGAAAGAATCTGAAATCTTCAATCGCAAATCTACATTGAGGAATTCATCGCGGAAGTGGAGTATGGACTAGAATGCTAGAAAAGTGGAGTAAGGTAGGACTAGGAATACTAGAGAATGCCAAACGAATATAATATTGCTATTGAAATATAAGTCATAGCAAGTATGGAGACGAAAATACTTATATTTTCTATATCCCTACATATTCCACTAAACTTTGGATTTTGAATTGGAATCGTATTCACACATGCATCTGCACGATGAGTTCACGGTTTTTATCACACACATCATGGTGTTGCTGCATTGTTGCACCGCAAGACAGCTGAAAGGGGATCGCTTCGGTTTGCTTTGCGTGGCGTGGCGTCGCGTCGCGTCGCTGCGACGCTTCCTCTGGATGGCCGTGTATTCCGGGCGTTCTCTTGCACCCCGCGCCTGTCCCGGGTAAGCGGATTACGGTGGTTCTGAAACGAGCCAAGCGAGGCTTGATGGGCCGAGAGGAGGGATAGGAGGGCTGCTCAAAATTACGCTATCGCGGACTCGCAACGCTCACGAACCTACCTCCCCCATCCACAAATCCCCTCACTTCTCTTTCTCTTCACCACCCAGCTGCCACCCATCGTAATTCGTAGCCATCCACTCAGTCTCCTCTCCCGAATCCAGTGGTTGTCGACGAGATCCAAATGACACGATTTTCTTTCCAACATTGGATGTTCTTTAACGATGCAGCGCCTTATTTTGTTCCTATTTAACTTATACTCTTCGACTAATTCTCTTTTCTCTGCAGAAATTTTGTTGGATAACGAGTCAATTGAAACACGTGTCTATCGCGTTGAAGTTTCGGTCGAGATGAGGACTCTTCTCAGAATTTTTTGTATTGCGACATCTATTTAACAAATCACAAAAATATAATATAAAAAAACGACTATACCTCCGTCGATGCTGAGTTTACTCTACCGTAGAAGAGCTCAAGTCTGCCGCTGCGACTTTTGTTCTGTTCTTACAAAATGGTACCGACATATCTGGAATGGCGAAGCGCATATTATATGACTGCTCTAGTTACGTTGCGTAGACGTTCAGCTCATGGAATGTGGGGATGTAATTAGTAACAGTAGTTTGTATTATAATGTTCCAGGAATGAATCAGCGAAAGCAACGGCGAGAAAGAACTACCTTCACTAGAGCTCAACTTGACGTCTTGGAAGGCCTTTTTGCAAAGACGAGATACCCCGATATATTTATGCGGGAGGAAGTAGCCGTCAAAATCAACCTCCCCGAGTCTCGAGTACAGGTAAACATGTATATATTTCTAGAGTGGAATCACTTTTCACCCTAACTTCTAATTGCCATTCCTTCCTATGCAAAATAAAAAATGTACGTGGAGTGAGGTGATGTGGGACTGATATGGTGAAATAAAGAAATAGTATATTACGTGATTACAAACAAAAGTGAAACAATAATCACGGACTGCGCATGTGCAAACCTGACTTCAAAATCCTGCCATGCAATCGGTCGCTTTCGTCCCGTGAAACTCACATCAGTTAGTCCTTTCAAAAAATGGTGTGCCACAAAAAAGAACTCCCGAATAAACCTACCAATGCAATGGGTACGAAAGCTCTCGCACTCTTGAATGAATTGTTGTCAATATCAAGTTATACGCAAGTGCACTTGCAAAATCATCTTGTGCATCTTGTTATCCATAAAAACTTGTTAAGCTCAACGGTTTTGCATCAGATTTGGTGTACAGAAAATATTGATTTGCCGCATTTTGTTCTGAAAAAATAATTTCGATCTAATTAAATTGTTCGCTGCCTTCGGCGTATGCCAAAAAGTAGGGTTTCGAAATTCCCTATTACAAGTAATTACCCTACTGTTTGACTATTATATTACCACAGACTGTTCAACTGCGGCTCGCTATTTTCCATCGATCACTACCATAATACTTCCCCAATCGTTTGAAGTGAGAACCGAATTTAACGGACTATGAAATCGCTCCATGCAATGGTGGAAAAAGCGTAAAACCAATAGATTCTCACTACAATCGCTCGTAGTGAAAGATTACGCTCTGAAAGAGCGAAAGAATCACCCCGTTTGTGTGAGTGGCGCGCTTCATTCCGCGAAATTTGAAACGTGTTGTAGCCGACAAAATATGGTTTATGGTAATCTCATTCTAAGATCGTGTTCACAGAAGAAAATGTTCCAGAGTAACTATACAAGGATGAAGTCATAATAAATCAGCTATGAACATACGTAATTGATGGCTTTCAGAATTTCATTTGGAATATATTGATTCACTTCCGTTGCGGGTTGCGGCCTGCAAGTTGTTGACGCGAATTGCTGCTTTCCCTTACCATGGCACCCTGTTGGACCGGCGCCGGGAATTGCGACACTCCGTGCTTCCGCAAGCGCGTCCAGGATTTGAAGTATTTACACGCTGCCGCGCCCCGTTTGTCACTGTCATTGTCAACACCGTTACCATTGTTGCGGTTACCTCTCGGCGACATAACCTCAAAGTAAATCCATACACGTACAGAATACTTTGCCTTCACTTGATGAGATTGAATCTCAGACGGAAGCCCGTATACAAGCCGTAGTCGCAGGCTTGCATAGTTACTGTCTCGGAATCAAACTCGCGAATTGTATGTACAAGATTCGCTCCTATAAAAACACGACTGTAGCTGTGGCGCGATTGTTGTATGAATTATTGGAGCTTCCGTTCTCGCGGGCTCCATATCTTTCCGATATGTAGCGTGACACGGAAAAGGAAGTTGATACATTATGCGAAATGTGAAGAAAGCGTATTAACCAAGGAGTCACGAGGTTAGAGGATGCATTTCACACATATTATTTATATCTCTCAACACAGTGATTAAGAGTTCTAGATTTCAATTCCATTTGATGAAAGTTCCATGAAAAACAGAATTCAAATCTGATGAAGACACGGCGAACTATGCTAATGAAATGTGCTGCTAAAGTACGTCAACGTCGCAGCTGCTTGATCTCTGACGATGTATATTAGGTGTGGTTGTAGCTAGGGTAACAGGCTAACTCTGATCGTTCGCTGGATGTAAACCAGATGGTGGTGCAATTTGCACCTCCACGTGCAAACACAGCTTCCTGACGGGGCCCGCGTGGCGAGGATAAAAAGGGCACCCCGAGGCCGATTGGGGAGAGCTATGCCTTTCAATTTGAACTAGGGGTGTTGCTAGGTAAACATGGGGGTAGACAGGGTGCTAATGGTCCCACTCTCGCTCTCTCCTCGCAGTTCTTGCGGTTCGTAACTTATAAAGTGTGCGTACGCACGGACATGGCACCCGAAAATGTAGATGTATTCTGTACGCACAACAAGTATGAGGGCTATGACAGTCGCTCACTTTATTCGCTTCAATACAGTTTTTTTTTTCAGTTTTCATTCGCAAATAGAGAATCGAATAAGCATAAGAGGCATTCCATGCCAACTCGACCAATGATTTTCCCTCACCATTTTTCATTTCTTTCATAATTTTTTCTATGGTTGTCCTTACTCTCAAAAACACTCGGAAATTTATTTCAGATTTTTCTAAATAACCGTTAATTTTTTACGTATTTTCAAAACTCCAAACAGATAGACATTTTTCAAAATTCTGAAAAAATTCTCAAAAATACTTGGTTCCAACACCATCATTTTGGGCCATACTAAAAAGTGGAACGAATTTTTCTTATATTTTTTTTGCATATTTAGAAAAAACCTATTCGATAATTATGGTCCTATCGGCTCCGAAAAGTTTTAGAGTACGAATTACTCGTATTTTTAGTAAAAACGGGTTATAAAAATAAACGAGGCGAAGGTTTCTGTTATAAGACATTTTATTTAATAATCGCATTAAGATTATTAATAATAAT
>JAFFZH010012805.1:52234-62812 GCA_018420115.1 Euura saliciscinereae
ACGGGTTATAAAAATAAACGAGGCGAAGGTTTCTGTTATAAGACATTTTATTTAATAATCACATTAAGATTATTAATAATAATTAATTTGATAAAATGTTTTATACACAGAAACCTTCGCCTCGTTTATTTTTATAACCCGTTTTTACTCAAAATACGAGTAATTCGAACCCTACAACTTTTCGGAGCCAATAGGACCATAATTATCAAATAAGTTTTTTTTACATATGCAAAAAAAAATATAAGAAAAATTGGTTCCACTTTTCAATATGTCCCAAAATGATGGTGTTGGAACCAAGTATTATTGAGAATTTTTTAATAATTTTCAAAACTGTCTATCTGTTTGGAGTTTTAAAAATACGTAAAAAATTAACGGCTATTTAGAAAAATCTGAAAAAATTTCAAAGTGTTTTCGAAAGTGAGGGCAACTATAGAGAAAAATTATGAAACAAATCAAAAATGGTGAGGGAAAATCATTGGTCGAGTTGGCATGGAATGCCTCATACACAGTTGGTGAGAAATTCGATAGATCGATTCAATCAGAACATCATGACTTCTTCCATATTGCCGGTGCAGTGTTCCATAGAAATGTTTAGTGCTGCCTGCCTTAGCTTACAAAATACGGATGTTCCAGATACTTGGAATAAATCATCGCAATTTCCCCAAAAGATGAGATATGATAGTGGAAGCTCGTTGTGTTATGGTTTTTGGAATGTTTGTTTGATTTTAGACGTCTCAATTCGATTGCAAACGTGTGGATATACTCACCAGTTTTCAATTGCGTAAAGTTCTCGAGTTACTGTGATATTTTCTAAACATCTTATTTTTCAAAAAAGCTGAAATATAAAATAAAACAACAGTTTTTGTACGAGGTTATATTCAGCAACTGAGCCTGATAAAAAAAATAGCTGTCAATATTGATGACAAGCTCTGAGTCAAAATCGAGATTTCGGCTTTTGATCGTGGACCAAACTTCGGTCGATATTGTCTCTTTTCGAACAGGGATCAGTGACTGACGGGACTCGAAGGCAAGAACTTTATCCGGGTTTTCCTTATAGAATAGCTTGATATCTAGGTATATACAGATACATGTATGTATACGGGCAATAGCAAGAAATAACTGTTACAATGCAACAACAACGCGGACACAACAACAGCAGGATTAGCCGTTAAAGAAGGCACGAAGGGCGTACGGTGGACGTGACCGACAGGTATATAGAATACTGTGCGTGTTGCCGGGAAAATATATATAAAGGCCGATGTGCGTATATCGATATATATATAATACATCTACGTATGTACAGAGATTCATAGGGACATAGGAAGACCCCCGGCCACATTGTGCGGGGATTATCGAGGCGTGCTTCAGTGCACCAAGGGTTGCGGCCTTCCAGGGGGACCCCTGACGAACCTTCAGCCTTCAGAGTTGGGCTTTCAGCCTTCAGCCTTCAGCCTTCAGCCTATAGCCTGCCTTCTATTCGTGTTTGTTGTTACAGTCGGCCACATCTATGGTACTCCGTCCCCTCATGGGGCGCGTACATCCCTTCCCAAGGGGCAGTGCCCCCAAATCACCCTTGGCGTAACGTCCCATTCTGGGAACCTGTTATTGTTGAGATTTAATGAAATGTTACGCCCGCCCGGACCCGATTACTTTTTCATTGCCTCGATTAACAGAGCCAGTATACCCCACCTCCTGGCCCACCACGAACCGATCCCTCGGGAATATCATGCAGCGACATAGATATACCTGTGTCTAGAGGAGCCCTTAATGCAACGTAAATGTACTCCGCTGTGCTCTGGTGCACTGAGAAAAATGCATATAGTCAACGGATTTTATGGTTGACAGGATTATAAAAATACGCAATCAAACCGAAATTGAGAATACTATACTATAGTTTCGATTACGATAAAAAAATGTTCGAGGCCATTTATAACTCATTGGAAATTTCATTGGAAAAGTTGAAACAACCGAATTATCGAATTCCATCCTTCGTATTGTGAAGAATAATACTGAAATTTTGACGGTGACCTCAATTTTTGATTACAGGTTTGGTTCAAAAACCGTCGTGCCAAGTGCAGGCAGCAACTTCAGCAGCAACAACAGACCACGCCACCGAAAGGGTCTCCCCGCGCGACACAGTCGTCGTCTCAGAATGCTGGAAGCAAAATGTCATCGAGTGTGACGGCGTCGAGTCGTCGTGTATCCCCAGCCTCACCTCCTCGTGGCAAAGAGGCCCCGGCTCCAAACTCTCCACTGCTAACAAACACCTCCTCGTATCCTAGGCTTGGCGCTACTCCAACCGGAGGTAGCGGAGCCAGCAGCGCCCTAACGACGCCATCTCCCCCTTTGACACCAGGGTCGAGTCAACTTCCACCGTCCTCGTATCCGCCTCCAATGAACCAAATTCATCACGGGGAATATGGCTTTCCTTGGAGCTCAGCGTCGCCCGGTTCGGTTAATGCAGGACAATGCTATGCTGGTCAAACACCCTACAATGCTTACCAAAATCCTTACGCGCCCTCGGACTACTACCACCAAACCCAAATATCTCAGATGTCACAGATATCTCAGATGCACCATAGTCCGCAGTCGAACTACCATCACCATCATCATCCGCAGTACCACCACAACATGTCCCTCACATCCTCCATGTCCCACATCGGTGGAGGACCTCACGTCAACTCTGGAGCTACGGGAAATGAACACCATGGCGTTACCGCGTCATCGGAGTATATACTGCCTGACCAGAAGTACCAGGCGATGGTCTAGCCCCGCACGAAGATCCCGGTCCTACGTCAGACCGCGAGGATGACCCCTAACGATATGAAAGTGGTGATTAGTGACGACAACTGACGTCGTTGCCATACGGGAAGTTGGTGGGACTCGATGATTAGCGATTCATACTAGAAGGAAAAGATGGGCGTTCATGCGGGTGTTTCGGTCTTATCTCTTTTTTTCCTACTTTCTAGGAGAGACCCGTTTGTTTCTCACATAAACAAGCTGCACATGTTCGGGGTTATTTTCTATCTATTATCAGCCAATTTTTTCGGATCCCAGTGACTATCCCTTTTTGATTTGAGTTACCTGTATTGCTGCGTCTCTCCGTTCAATACTTGAAAAGTGTATAGCGTTGAAAAAAGCTGTCAGAAGTCATCATCCGAAACCAGGAGTTTCGTTTGTCAAAACCCTGGAGCCACATGATCATGCATCATTGTGTAATAACTATGTTGTGACTCTAGATTACAGAAGAAACAGTTTATTCCTTGGTGGGGACAGATAAAGATAAACCAAACCATGACAATTATGAAATCAGTTTGAAAGAAACCAGCGTTTTATTTTTATGTTTATTGTGTTCATTATGTTCAACTAGCTGACCGCGTTTTAACAATTTAAGAAGCGCTCATTTCGAACCCGAATAGAAATTTCGGTGAAATCCCTTTTCTGAAAGTCGGGTCATGACGTATGTTTGTCCAAATAGATCATATTCAATTTTGTGCTCCTTGGACCGTCTTCTTTCCTTTGTAGCTTCGGATTTCAAATATATATATATACATATATTTATATATCATTCACTGTCACGATTATACGCAGCGGATTATTTTAGTATGATTATCATGAATACAATTGATAGAAAACATTATTGCTATGATGTTAAACTATCATCATCGAAGATTCATATCAAAATCGGTCAGTATGTGGCTAGCCGAGGTTATAGTATCAACCTATCCAACTATCCACTTAAAGATGCTGAAATGTAAATATTGAAAAAAAATGAACAATAGTAGAAGTATAAGTAAATGATTAGAAGAAATTAGCGACCAGGTAGCGATTCCTGCGAAAGAAAGTTCGCCTTCAGCCTGTATCTCCTATAACATTACATATTATTATTATCATTCTTATTATGATTTTCATTATTACTATCATTAATATCATTACCGTTATCATTAGAATTATTATCATTATTATTATTAATAATAATTCGAAGGTTCATTACATAGTTATAGTTCCTAAACATTATCATATCTAGGCGTTTTTTTTTGTGAAAATCGTGTAAATGGATAGTCTAATTTCAATATCATCTGCACGGCGGTGTACGGGAACCAGCGACCTCGTCCACTGTTGTGAAATCGCGTGGATTCTGGATATAGGGCAATTAGAACCATACAGATTCAAGTGAGAATCCTGATATAACCTGCGTAATGTTGGTCATACTGCGGGGTTTGCCTGTATATATGACATATGTATGTGTTATTGCATTTTGACTAGCACTGAAGCGTTATAGCTTGCCGAATGGTAATTGAATTGATGAATCATTGGGAGGATTCGATTGAGGCTATGGATCATCAGCTAATGGAGTTTTTATTGATTAGGAATTAATGGTCAATGTGGCGGGGTTCAGCAGCAGGTAGACGTAAGCATCTTTGTAATAATAATTAGGTTTACATATTATATCGTCAATGTATAATATGATCGACCGACCAGACATGCCATTGTATATAGTGTTACGTACGTGTGAGATATACAACGCATATTATTCAAACACTACTGTTTCACGGTACGTGAAAAATGATGAAGAAAAAATATACTAATATTTCTACGTCAGAAAAATAAAACATCGCATAAATACTAAGGATACTTGACGATTTTTTGGCTTCAATAATTATCCGAAAACACTCATCCCAATTCACTCATTGATTTTGCTTATGATTTTCTGTATCAGAATCAAAGATTGAGATTAAAAACCGGACCTCGCTACGCTCGGGCGGCTACCTTCGCACTCGTGAAATCGCCTTCTTTCCGCCCTTGATACACAATATACTATTCTTCACCGTCCCAAGGGACTGGCTTTGATCAATTGGGTTCTTCTGCATATCCCACATCAAATTGTATGAATAACCCATGTCTAGTCATCATAGTTTCATGTGTTACTTAGCAAACGAACTAAAATTCTTCACAAAATCTGTAAGTGTAAATGTAAATACACATTTCGTAGAAAATACAAACCTGACATCTACTATTCTGGTGGAATTATTATCAGAAGAGTATCATAAATGATGTGAGTGCAGAGCTTTACGGAGATGTTCATTCTAACCAGAAGTGTAATTACATGTGGAGAATCCGATGTCGATGCAACTGTGCGGACGTGGAGCTCATTCGGTCAGTACGATATTTTTATTTTGTAGCTTACCTAGAACAGTGCTATTCTTTTCCTACGATTACCGAATTTTGAAAAACCCGTGGCCACTCGAACTAGAAATAACGCGTCTACTGTTGACAATTCACTCGTGTGCCGCTTGGGTGGGTTGCGTTTCGAGACTCACGGTATATCGAGGTATTTGTGGTCGTTTCCCGACTGCGTTTGCTGTTTCGTTGATTCGGCTGTCAGTGATAGAACAAAGGTTTATAATAGTATATTATGTGGCATGCCCGTAAAGTCACTGTTTTCGGGCGAGGTTATGTTTTTCGTACGAGCCGTTGGTTTTACCGGCGAGCCGAAGGCGAGCCTAAGGTAAAACCAACGGCTCGTACGAAAAACATAACCTAGCCGAACAGTTACTTTACGGGTGCGCCCCATACGATATTTTTTCCGGCGAAGGCATGAAGAGTCACTTTGACGCCAGTTGAGGTCCGTGTAGTGACGTTTCTTATGGCGGGCCGAAAAAAGTGCAACTTTACGGACCGAAAACAGGCGTCAAAAAGTGACTTGTTCATGCCTGTGCCGGAAAAAAGAATTTATGTGAGGGATGTATCAATCAAAAGAACACGACATTCGGATAGGTAAGGATTTGATTCACACGGATTTGTATTTATGATTTTTGCCTCGCGGTTTGGGTGGCTGAAATGTATACATTTCCCCTCAATTTTGATTACATTACAGATTATTTAGAAAACCAATCGACTGAGCGAGCGCAGCGAGCGAACGAGCTCAACGCTATTCGGTTTGATTTTATTGTTAATTTTTATAAGAAGAATGTTTTAAAAGACGACTTTTGTTGATTACGTTGACTAGACAGCTCCTGAAGCGTTTTGTGGACTCGACGTTTCGCTGGCGCCCCGCGAAGCAGTGACTCTTTCTCGGGCTGTATTTAAAACTACGCGCCTCGCATAGCAGTTCACGTTTTTCCGTAACACCTGCATGGGAAGTTCGACTCCGCGCACTGTAGAGGGTGCGCGAAATGGCTGATTCCCTTACCGGCCGAATGTGGACATTCCGGCACTGTCCTCGGTCGGTAAGAGGATCAGCGATCTCGCACATTCTCCACAGTCCGCGAAGTCAGACTTTCCATATCAGGTTTCATACAAAAACAGGATGTGGATCGCGTGCGGGTTGGCGATTCCTAACTCGTGTGAAGGCCGACACTTCCCGCACTTGATGCACAATATACTATTTCTTATGGTCTCCGTGGGGGAAAAAATTCCCAAAAATCCTCGGCTATCGCTTAAAATATTCAAGTAGCAATCCACGGTATATTGATCTCCACTTATATTTTGTCAAATTTTCCAATCGAAAAATCGAAAAATCAGGTCGAAGGAAAAGTCTGGACATAATGTTATGCGGGTAAAAAATTTTCATTTTTGACAGAGACTTTTTGAGAATTTTTGCAGATTCTTCGGTTACGACTATCAAGGTGTTGAAAAAAAACTTAGAAAATTCGCCACGTGCTCAAATTTATTTTGAGAATGTTTGAAAAAATTCTCGTTGCTATTTAGAGTCGGAAAAATGATACAAAAAATCACGGACCAGATCTGAGAGGTCAAGGGTCACCGACAGGTCAATCTGGCATAGAATGCCCCATATACATGTATATAAAGCGCGGAAAGTGGTCCCGCTCCTAATTTATGCACGCAGCTCCTGCGCTCTAGTCTCCATACTCTACAGAAAATAGATATCACATACAGTTAGCGAATCACCAAAACTATTCTATTAAATTGCAAATAAAACTTTCACGTCAGATTTGAAATTCATTCATTGTCAGTGAGCTGTGAGCGATTACAATAATCCTTCATTGTGTCTCTCTCGCTAGTTTTTTTTTGCATCATATGTTAACGTGTGATGATAATGACTCCCAAGGATTTGGACAAAGTGGTATGAGCCTCCAATCGTAGCTTGTATCAACAATATCGCTGATACTGCAATCTCAGTGTTGTTTATTTCGGTTTTACGGGTTCCTAACTTTGAAATATCTTGGTTTTCAGTTATTTTGACCACGGCTGTGTTGTTCAAATATTTTTCTTATAACTGTATATTAGGGTGTCCTGTTTTTTATTTTTATTTTTTTATTCCACCGGCCACCAGTCATAACTTTAGTAGTTGGTCTGAAACGAACCCACACCATAGATGAGCTTCGTAGCTCAAGTCTAAGAGGTGCCTCAAACAACATTTTCATTTTTTATTTCAATAAAATTAAAAAATATATATATCACGATCTGAGGGAATGGATAAACATTGAATTTGATGAATTTTTGTGTGTTAGCCATGAATAAGAATATAAGTGCCTTCTGAATCCAATTTATTATGGAATCGCTAATTAAGCCGTCTATGAAAATAATTTGTGGCACTTTTTGGAAATTATTTGCGACGATTTCTTGCGATTGGGCACAGGTTGGAGTATTTTCGAAGTGTTAGAACAACATTGGACACAAGTAGGTACGACGCTATTAAATCACAGTTACAAGAAAGATAGAATGTCTTGGTTTTTCCACCAGCTCAATTTTTTGCAAAAAGCATGAAATAAAATATGTTTGTATGTGTTTCGATGTCTTCTTTAGCTGTGATTTTTTATGGTCCGATATCTTTTTATAAATACCAAGAAAAAAATTAAAAACGTGAAAACGCCATAATTGACACAAAAAAGGTCGAATAATGGGGCTAGGAGATTGAAACTTTGGCTAAATTTTGTTTTCATTACAATAAATATTTGCCCGATTTTTGTGTTGAAAAAAAAATTAAAAAAAATTACGAGCTTTTCAGGCTAAACCCGGTCTGAATAAGCCAAAGGCCCAATAAATACGTTTTATGCAGAAAGTTGGTCAGCATGAAGCCCAAACTACACATTTAATCCATTCCAAAAAATATGATTGGAGCGTACAGCCGATTATCAATATGGCGCTTTGAAATGAAAAAAAATATTGAGGCACTTCTTAGACTTGAGCTACAATGCTCATCTTTGGTGTGGGTTCGTTTCAGACCAACTACCAAAGTTATGACTGCTGGCCGGTGGAATAAAAAAATAAAAATAAAAAACAGGACACCCTCCTGTATATATGTGTAGAGATAGGAGAGAATTCATGGGTGTAACAGCCAGTTCAAATGGTAGCAATCTTTTATTGACGACGCTTAGACTACTTCATGGGTAGTCATTATCAAGTCGCGTAAGCACTTCACTTCGCCACAGCGCGCTCCATCAACAACATCCATGTGCAGCCGAAGTGGTTACGCGACTTGATAATGACTACCCATGAAGTAGTCGAAACGTCGTCAATAAAAGATTGCTACCATTTGAACTGGCTGTTACACCCATGAATTCTCTCCTACCTACACTACAACAGTCAAGAAAAATCAACAATTATATGTGTAGAGAAATGAACATTGTTTTATAAGTATGCGTTGCGAATATGCTATTGGTATAATTAATAACAAATTGAAGTACATTTCAGTTCTGAAGAGGGCCTTCTATTATGTACCTCCAGGTCCTCCACAGTCAAAAATTATCATCCATTTAAAGACTCTTTTCAAGTGTTCGAACGCGAGCTCCCATTTAGGGCTTCCAAGTCCTCTGGTTTCACGATTTAGCGCCTATTTTGATACTCATAACGTCCGGCCCACCTTCGAGCTCCTATTTTGAACCTCGAAATCCACCGGAATCATAGATCACCACAGGCGACTGGGTGTAGCGAGGGTTTAGTGAGGTTCTCGTAAGATCCTCATTTCAGCCTAAAATTCTACATTTTGTCCGGTATCTGCACGTTTTAGACGTTAAAGAGGGTTTGATTTTCTATACCAAATGAACCTCTCTAGACCCTCCAAAACCTCCGTGGAAGTTCCAAACGGTGAAAGTTGGGGGTTCTAAACGGACGTTAAATTTCGACTCGGGATTGATCTTCAACGGCTGGAACGTTAAATTGGAGTTACAGAAAAATGTATCGACCGTCGATGCTGAAGGAAACGATGAATCAATCTACGATGAAGTCTGCAAAGTAAGAGAAGATTATTCGTTGTCACAATTATTTTTCATTTTTCACAGTTGCAGGTCTGTTTGATCAGCCAATATCTCGATACTACAGTTTTGAGCGGATCAGTTAGCCATATCGATATAGTTAATTTCAAGATTTCCATGGTATGATTAAGGTGAATGGCCCAGTTATTGAACCTCTAAGAGAGAACTTTGGTTATCTCATTTTTTTTCATCATATGCGGGTGCGGTATTCCAAAGTGTTTGTTCATGTTCAATAATATGGACACTTCGGAGGATTTAGATATTTTTTCCAGATTTTTTTTTATAAATTGATTGTAAATAAACATTTCAAAAAATATATGTTTCATGTCCGAGTTGCTGAACACGCGCAAAGTCGCTGGCCCAGATACTGACTCGGTCAGGACCCAATTATTGAACACTTACGAATCTATCCGAAAAATAATAATTATTCTTTTATTTCACATTCACTCAGCTCCAGTTACGTCTACTTGCCAAACAAATGATTATAGAATTCGATATATTGGTGCAGCATTCCTGAGAAAACCGGAATAAACTGAACACCTTTTGGGTTATGAAGCCACGTTCAACAACTCGGACACCTGCTTAGGATGTCCTAAAGTCAATGTCCCAGTCAATGATCGAATAGATCAGATAGAAGTGCTGATTTTTCAATTCGAATTTATAAACAATTGAAGTTAGTAACTATAAGTCAGAAATTCTCCTTGTTGGTAAGTTCGAAAACTGAGCTTTCATTTGTCGATTTTACATAAGCGATCCGAAGAAAATTGAACAATCTATAACCAAATGTGTATCAGATAATGTCGGATCGTTCAATAATTGGGACGCGTTCAATAACTGGGCCATTCACCTTATTTTGGTAAAAGATCATGGATACATCAAAGCGGTCTACAACAGGCTACAGATTCTTACCCACGCCGGACTACATCGTCGAACTATTTCGAAATTATCGGGCCAATCTGTTCACCCCAAAACCGTCAAGTTTCAATTTCACCCTGATTCGTCACACACGGGAAGCAACGTCGATTTTGTACAATTCCAGCCTCTGAGACATGAATTCGTGGCCAAATTCTTTACCACGGAAAAATCAACATTGCAATGAATGATTATTCCATTTCTGGGTCTGAATTGGAAATGATTTCTGGATTGTGATTCGTGTGAATGATATTGCTTTTTTCAATTAGATTACTAATAGTAAGGGAGACGACCGCGTTTTTTGTACCTTGATCGAGTTATGTGTAGAGACTGTCCTTAATTAATCGGATTGATATGTGCAACCATGAAAGTGCAATCCTGCCAAAGTAAATCCTGCCGGCAATGTTATTTTTTAAATTATCAAAAAATGAAAAAAATAGTGAAACGA
>JAFFZH010012806.1:0-33621 GCA_018420115.1 Euura saliciscinereae
TATCCGCACTCGCCTTCGGCTCGTGTGGCTATATTCACACTCACTCGAATTCGTCATTTTTGCCCACGAGTTGCACAATATACTATTTATTTCGTATTAGGAGACAAATTTAATGTATTACATGTATGTACACACACTCTCGTCTGTAAATATATATATTCATCATGTATAAATAAATACCTGTGCATTATCAGGGTGTCTACTCAAGTCAGGATCTGAAATTCCCTGAGAATTCCAGGATATTCCAGGACATTTTTTCTATTTTTCCAGGCGTGTCGAGATACGATTTTTATTATTATTTCGCAAAATATACTAATTTATTTTTTTTTTGCAATTTGATCTGGGTTTTGAATTTGCAGAATATTTTTTTCCAATTGATCACTTACTACAGAAAAAATTCCCTGAGTGAACTCAATATTCCCTGAGAATTCCAGGATATTCCAGGAGAAAAAAAATTCCCTGAGATTTCCAGGACTTCCAGGTTTTTCAAGGATGTAGACACCCTGATTATAGATGAACAATGAATATTGAATATAATGCAGGCGTAGTATCTATGTATACATGTTGAAGGTTCAATAAAATGTATCTGATAACACCATGGACACAATTGTATATCCGTATTGTTATAATGTTATAATGTTATCAGTATACATCCACGTCCTTCGTTCAGATTCAAACTGAAGTAATTGTTAAATAAAATAAAAGAGAGAGAGAGGAAAAAAAAAACATTAATCATTATTTACAATTCGATTCGTTGGAAGTCCACCTCATATACGATGTTATTTTATATACTGCTTAGTATTTTCCTATTAACTAATAGTTATTCTTATTAATCGATATAAAAAATCTTCCCTGCAATCCAACCGCGTATTATATAGTTAAAATACGGGATATTGCGCCTTTACCTTTTATATAATTCCCAAGTAACTTTTCTCTTTTTTTTTTGTATTTATATATCTTTTTATCATTTTTTTTTGTTTTTTAATTATTATTATTATTTGATATTCACACAACATTTGTAACAATTTTTCAAATTTGTGGAATATATTTTCGAGAACAAAATAGTAAAGAAAAAAAAACTTTATTTTTTTTCACTCTAAACAAATGTTATCTATTATTGATATCTCTTTTTTTTTCATTTTAATTTATAAATACACTAGTTAATTGAGTTAGTGTGGTTTCTCTTATGCATTTAAAAAATATTTCAATACTCCGATACACTGTATACTAGATATATAAAATAAATAAAAATTACAAAATTACTTTCATAGGCACGCTTAGGATTTGTACCTAGATACGAGCCCAATGATTGATCAAAAATTATAAAATTAATTAACGCTAATATTTTCGTAACTGCATAAGATATCCAGCTCGCTAATAATACTAATTGCAAGCCTTACAGCTTTTTTCTGTATCATCATTTATTAAAATGGCCACAATATTGATTCTACTAAAGCGGTAAATAATGGCTTTTAAAAATAATTAGCAGTTTATCGATTTTACGATTTATTATTATTATTTTTTTTTTTTGTTTCTCATTTCATTTTACGAGAAACTTCAATATTCCGTATATTAGGTATAATATGTATTAGATTTCGGACGATTAAATCGTCATTTCGATTTACTCCATGTCCGCACGAATATTCGTGAGCGGAACAAATATTGACAGCAGCGTAATGTCACTAATAAATAAAATTTCAAGTAGTTTTAATTGATTCATAGTTGAAAAAAAAGTCAATATATGTATATAATATATATATGTATATATGTATATAACACTGCAAAAACGCATGAAAATAAAATTCATTTTTATATAATATATATATGTTTATAAATATTCACACCACGTGTATATCCAGGCACATATGTGTTTGTATATACATTATAAATGCACATATGCGCGTGGATATGGGTCGTATAATTCATGTAGCTGTGTGAATAATCGTTAATCACATCAGTTAGAAACTTAGAAGTCCTTTACGCATGTATAATACTCTGAACAAAAAATTTAATAGTGTCGATCACTAAATATTATCAGCTAAATCATATTATGCCAGCGTTTGAGGAGGAGTATTGACCGTACAATCTCAACCAAAAATGATTCTCTTTGGCAAATTGAGATGAGATAAAAATCGGAAAAAAATCAAACATGATAAAGATGATAAGAGTATTCATTTTGAATAATAATAATACCCGAAAGTTATCAATAAATTGTTTAAACAAAACATTGTTCAACAAATTCTCTGGTGACGTTATTTTTTTTCATCTCAAATAAATGCCCTAATTTTCCCGAACACACATACATTTTTTAAGAATTTTGTCACTATTTTGAAATTTCCGTTTTCGAAATCACTTTTGGTTGAGATTGTACGGCTAATACATAATTAAAAAATTGTTAAAAATCAATAAATATTTTCGATTCAACGTAGATTATCTAAAAAAAAAAAGAACAAAACAAAAATTATAGCATCACGAATTTCCTAAGATAGACCTACAGTTATTTGGTTCTAAATAGCAAATTTTTTTTATTTTTTTTTGTTCAATTAGTATTTCTCTTAAATGCGAGTTTTTGATATGGCATATCGAATAGTCATCACTTTGAGTGAATTGTTTGTTAAATCTATTGCTTATTGAAAATGATTGTAAAAATACGTGAATACGTGTCTTTTTTTTCATAAATCTTATGGCTGATCTACAACGTATGTATACTATATTTTCAATTATATTTTAGCACACGCTTTAGTCGTAGTCCCATTGAACTCGGAGGTCATATGGTCACATGATAGTCATATCTCTGTTATCACGATTCAAAACAGACGATTTGTGCTTAAAAAATTTTACCTACCCTTTAACAACACGCTCATGATTATGAAAGATATTAAAACTTGGAGCGAGATTCGCGATTCTTTATACAAATTGATAACTTTCTAAAAGTTAATGACAAAATGAAACATAAAATAGGGTACACATCGATCCACTTTCAGCTCAAACATCGTTTCACCTCATGATATCAGCTCGTCATGAAACTAGGATCAATCGTTAATCCTAATTGGTGTTATCGGCGGTATTTTCTGTCTCCGATTAAACTAATTGCGTATAATTTTCAATTTTCAATTTACTAGATGCCATAGAAGTTGTCCCTTCCGCAATATTAATTGCTTCATCGATTCTCTTTTCTACTAAACCTAAATTATTCTTTTTCTTGTTATTTGTTTTTGTTTTTTTTTTTTACTTTTTTGGCGAATTCAACAACCTTTCTCGCTCCTTCTCCGCTTCGGTAAAAAATATCCTTGTTATAACAATGTCGCCGGTGCTCAAAGTCTGGCAGGCGACGTGATCAACCTTAGAGTTATCTTGTTGCACGCCAATTTGTTTACCGCTGTGACAATCGCAGATACATTTCATCGGAGATAATTCAATGTTCGTACTAGGTGGGGGCGCCGGGGTGTCCGGAGCCGTGATATTAGATAATATTGCTTCGAGACGTTCAATTTTTTCGAGCCTATCCATTCGCCCGTCCGACAATACCTCGTCCATCAGTTGCATCGACTCTGTGAGACTCGGAGGCTCGGAATTACGTGGAGACATTACGCCACCTGTGAAAACAGAACGAAAATATAACAGAAACTGTTCCGTTGGTCAAAATGTGTAATAACGACGGAACAGAGTTTTTCTCACCAGAATGAGAATTTTCTGAGGTGTAACTGTCCAAGCTTGGATACTCGGCGTCTCCATTTCTGTCGTCCTCGTCGTAATCGCTACTATCACCTTTGTCCTGACCCAGACTTTCGAGCTTTTCTAACTTTCTAGCGACCTTATAACTTCCTTTCAATTTCTCTTTTTCCTCTTCAGTTAATTCTAAATATCTTAAAAGTCGGATTTCACGATTGCTAAGAACGATGTTTTTCCCGGTAGTTTCCTCCATTCGTTTCCTCAAGTCTGCAACCTCCGTCTCTACCTTGCGCTGCTTTTTACGAGCCTTCACTTCCACGGACTTTATATGCATTTGAACCTGTTCCTCGCACAGTTCAGAAAAAAGTGTCTGCATCTCTGGCTTTATAAGTCTGTGGAAAGCGGTGGTCAACAAAGTATTCAATTAACGAGAGATCCTGAATAACGATACAAGTGCATACACATATGAATTTACATACCTCGACATTGCAGAGTAAATTTGTGGAACCAAACTCAGAACATCACAGCCAGCGTACAACAGCATATCTCTAGAAAGAGGCCTGCGAGACCAGTATCTCTGATCACGTCTGTATACATTTTTCAGTTGATCCTTCAGCGGGTTACACGGAGCACCATATAATTCACAGAGCGCATTCAGATTGACATTTTTCACTTTATATACCGGCTTGCCCGTCTCTTGGTATTGCAGAACGGCGTGGGCAGCCTATAAAATGAATTCCAAACACATTTCTGTTATATAATATCGGGAATTAATCATCAGTGAAGCTATGTATTAATTTATACTATTAAGAGTATAAAGGCGATCAACGAGAAAGGTGAAAACCCTCAATCATCGTCTCGAACGAGAAAGTAATGCATAGTTAAGTAGACAGCTGTGAGAATTCGATGCCATTGTTCAAAAGGTAAACTGTTTCACTGGAGATAGGAATCTCACCACTTTCATGGAAACAAACAGACGAATTTTCAAGATGTTAGATGCTTTTTCAACCGAGTTACGTACCTGCGTATCGAATACGTCATTCAATGTAATGCCAAATTGGTTGAATAGATTGACGCTATCGTTTCGGCAGTCGTGGATCACCTAGAATAATAATTCATTTTACAATTAAACAATGTATTGAGAGAGAACCATTTTACATTCACTCAGTGTCCGCTTAGAATATCATTTCACCCTCATTCATTCAGAGATAATATTTTCAGAATTTTCCGTAACATCTTTCAACTGCTGATATGCATATCGACAGCATCATAAAATATCTTTTTTCTAGTCTTAATCTTTCAAGAAAATTTGAACATTGTCAATGGAGATGAAAAGCGCAACAAGATCAGATGGATTTGACGCATCAAAGAATCGCTTCCATTACAAAGTTTGATGTATCCTTGAAACAAGATACGATATCCACCTGCGAATGCTGACATGGAAGGTTGATAACGTAACGGTAATGAAGATAAAGAGCATGATCTCCTAAAACAAGGCTGTGTAAACAAGTGCATTTCTTATTATACATACACGATGTATATTAACAGCGATTGCTTTTCAGCCGTCCTTGATACCGTATATATTAATGACGTAGTTCCTCCCATGTGTAGGATGTGGAAGGCTAGTCACATTGCTGACACGAATGAGTATTTTTTTTATTGGTAATTCAGAAACCTGTTCCTTTTCGTGCAACACATTGATTGGTATTCTGTATAATAATTCAAAGTATCCACAAATCAAAAGGAACTACGCACAGCGTCCCCTGCAGCTCCTAGTATGGGGGAAGAAATAAACTTTTGTGGTTACTAAAAAATGTATGTTTATGGTAGCAGAAGAATATCTACGGATATTATTCATCGACCATTAGGTAATGGACTCGAAAAATCGCATCAAACCAAAAATATAAAAAGTGACGACCGTATCGGGAGAATAAAAAGAGTAAACCGAAACTGGATACTAGAGAAATGTACCTTAATACGGAACTAAAATTATAGTTTCCTCGTAACTCTGAATTCTTTATATACCACATGAACCTGCTACCACCCTGCGGAAACATTTTAGCCTGATTATTATTTCAGCTAGCCCTCCAAGTCTGGCATCTTATTTATGAGATTGCCGTTAGTTTTTCCCCCAGTACATAAAATTTTCAGGATAACCCTTCGGTCAATGAGTTTGTTTTGTATTCTTGAACCTCTCTTGGGACTGCTCTCCAGAAATTTCACGGCAACCGGGAAGTAGTGATTTTTGTCTTTTCTACAAAACTACAAAGCAACAAAGATTGAAGATTGAATATATATACTCAAGAACAAATAACTTCAATTAGAAAACAAAGCAAGACTCATATCATTTGAAAATGTGGAGAATGTACTGCGTTCAGAATCTACTATCATGATCATGATGTGGGAGTACAGCTAATCAGCTGGCAAATACATTACATTAGAATTATGGCTGCAGAGACAAGACCAAATGTCAATGACCTACAATTATGTATGCTGGAAATTGTGCGAGAGCGATTTTGTCGGACCCTGACTGCGTCTCATCCCTTGCAAAAAAAACGTTGTCGTTATCTATGGTGAATTAAATTCTTTGAATTCGGCTTTTTTTTTCTTTAATTTCGGTGTAATGCTACAGATATTGCAATTTATTTTAGGTTCAAGTCTAGTGCCAAGTCTGTTGCACGCATGGCCTACTTGCAGACAATTAGCCAATGCGATTTTAAATGTATTCGCCACGCAGGTCAGCTTTTGCATGAAGACTATCATCGAATACTACTTGCAAATAAATATATCAGTGCCTTAAAATAACTAAAATTAGATTTATTGATTGCAAGATTTTCGTGTAAGGTGCCACAGGAGTAAAAATAGCTGCCTGATATTGATCTATGAATATATAAATACCCTGTGAAACAGAGGGTAAATTTGCCAAAACTTAATCACGAGAAATAACAGAAGATGGAACAGATAATAAAGCAGAAACTCGATCCTCGAATTTTCCCATCAAAGACTCGGCTTTTGCATATTATTGTCAAACTTTTGTATTCTCATCCAGTTCAACAAGATTCAGCACTTTGGGCTCATAGACTAGAAAAAAGACGCAGAAAACACGTATGAAACATTCAAAGATAAAAGCTAGCGTGTGTTCAGTCTCATACATCACAGAGTCTCAGAGTGTACAGAGTATTCCCTATGGACAGCCCCTGGACTCGGTTCCCTCCCCCATTGCATGCTACACTTTTCTGGTAAGGGGGAAAAACTTTTATCATTTTCTTAGAACGATTCTGTTATACTTTTCACATTATTCCCATTTCTTCAAACTTTCTTTATCCTTATTTACGATATACCGATGATATAAATCACAGTACATAAATAACCATTGTCTCGATTTGTAAATATGAGACTTTTCTGTTATTCAAAATAATCTTCTTTTCATTCCTAGTATATTATTGGGTGTGGTCAATTTTTATCAAGACTCGCAGAGTAGATCACACTTTCTAATTTCTTGACTCCTACTTATCTTTGCACGTTCTCGGAAAGCAAATGAATTAACGTCGGCCGACGTACAATGGCTCAAAAATATAATACGAGACCAATTGATACGACCAACAACAAATTCTTTCCCATCATTGTTCACTTTTCCTTATCATCGCCGTAATCATGCGCACGTTTTGAATCAGATCCACAGACAATATACAAGAGTAACAAAAGAATAGTTTGCTGTCAAGCACATTAGGTAGTCTAATGACCGCTAAATTCCATCCATTCAAGTTCAATTCTCTCATATTCCATCCCAGATAATTATATACAGCATCTGTACAATATCGATTCGAGAGAATATGACTCCTACCTTAGTGACGCTGTTGCTTTCCAGTAGTTTCTGAATTCCCCCGCTTTGAACGAGACTCGGACATGTGACGAGATCAAAAACGTAAGCTTGTCCGGTCATAGTCCCGATCTGGAGTAGAGTCAGTTGTCCTTTAACGCCCAAATTAATTCCCTCGCAGTCGAACGATACAATGACTTTTCCGTCTGGCGGTGGTCTTCTGGGGTTCATTATATCGTCGATTATTTGTGAACTTTCCTTGGGATTAACGACTACTCTGGTCTGCTGGAAGACTTTCAGCTTCCAAGCTTCTCCCATCTGAACGGTCTGAAGATTGCGATCCTTTTCCGTGTTGTCGGCCAGAGTCTTCATGACCAGAGTGTTTATCCTCTGTTTCAACGACTGTTGTTGCAGACTAACAGGCGGTGAGTTATTATTGCTTTCGGTAGAAGTTGGCGATATATTCTGCAACGAATTAGGTTGCGACATTGAATTGTTCGAAGTTATAGAATTTGGCTGCGAACTCTGGAGCGAAACCTGCAACGAAGTGGGTTGCGAGTCTATCTGCGATCTATTGTCGTTAAAATTCTGCATCCCTGAGGTTGAGGAACTCTTTATTTTCCCATGGCAGTTATCAATGGTAAAAGTCTTCGGTCTACTGATCAGAGTCACAAGATTACTCTGAACATGGAAAGCGTCCGAAAACATTTTCAAGAATGTCGAGAGATCCTGCGGCGTCTTGAATATCGAGGTCCAAGTTTCTTGCGGGAACTTTGACGTAACAAGCTGGAAAATCTGGTCGACCAAAGTGGGTCCCTTGTTCTCTATGCACTGCGCAAAGAAGTCTAGCAGCCTCGCGGTCACCTCGGGGTCAATGGTCTCCGGCTCCAGTTCGCGAAACGGCTCCGCCTTCATACCCTCGTACTGTTTGAGAACCACGTTGTCCTCGGTGACGGCAAAGGCGTCCGGAAACCTCATCAGGAAGTCTCTGAACTCCTTGTAATGCTGTCCGGATATGTGTCTGACCTCGGACGAGGCCTGGGACCGATGACCGAGGAGGCTTTTGATGGGGACCTCGGTCCCGATTCCGTACTGCATCAGTTTCATGGAAAAATACTCAACAGCCTCCTGGGCATAGTCGCGTTTGCCACCTAAATTCGATCCGCTGTCCTCCGCGACGACGGGTTGGAAGGTATTTACAAAAACGTAGTCTCCGTCGATAGAAAACAACGCGGGATATTTGGCGAGGAACTTTTTTAGCCCGCTCTGAGAACCGCCGGCTATCTGTCTCATCTCTTTTGTGAAACCTTTGGCGCCGAACTGACAACTCAAGTCGTGGAGGGTGCGAGGACCACCCTTGTCCATCAGACGCTCGAAGAAGAACAGCAGAGTCATGTTACGAACTAACTCGTACTCTGAACTGTCCATTTTCGGGTATTTTTATACTCTGATAATTTCACTGCCCCAATTTTCGACCTACTTTGACAAAATGAAAAAAAATCAAAATTTATCGATCGTTTTATAGTGAATTTTGAAAGTTTTTCTAATCGTTCAACGCGATGGGTTAGATTTAATGAAAATGAATAAAAAATTTCTATGGACGAGTGAATATTTTATTTACATAAAATATAGATAAAGATTTTAGGTTAGAGTATCGTGGTATTTACCGTCGTTAAAATTATTGACAAATGTCACTCATGCTAATATTCGTATATAATTATGTGCCGAATGTGTTTTTTTGGAGTTAAATTTGTTCTTCTACCCACCAGTTAGGCTCATTCGGAGTAGGTAGATCTCGGAGTTCCACCAGTCTAGCGATGAACGAGCTTGGCCCCAATTTTTTTTCTTTTTTCAGCGTTTTATGTCTTAGAAAATACTGATTACTGATGATTATAAACTTGTTAAAACTTACATCGACGTTATCTTAATAAACTAGACTTATTTTACCACGATAACAGCCTTCGCCCGCGGCCACACGGTACTCGCACTGTTCATAAATACACTATGACATTTTCGCATGAACTTAGACCGTCGCCATATTGGCCCAAAGAGCCACAAGAATGTCTGCCTCGATGCCCAGGTGGGAGGGAAGGGAGGGGGGAGCGCAACGAGCTCGCATATGTCAAGTGAATACCACGAGAGTCAAGAATCAAATAAAATTGAACAATTTACTCCGAAAAGAAAAATAATTGATCCTAACGTTGTTATCTATGTCATATAAATTCCTCGAATTTAACGATTTAAATTCGACGTTCATGAAATATATTTTTTCGTTCCCTTCATTATAGACTCGAAGAGAACTGCATTGGATCTTCTGTCGCCTCTGTTTACATTGTGATGTGGACTTGAAATTCTTTTACCATTACGCAATGGCTTAATTATTCCACCTACGTTCGAAGCTCCTGCGTTTTTCGCAATCTCAATATAATTATTTTGTTTTTATTTTCAATTGAAATTATCATTGAATACATAATTTTGAAAAATAAAAATTTTTATACAGAATAACTAACTATTGACTTTGATTTATCGAATTCAAGGATTGAAATAATTCGATCATTGTGAATTTTTTATTTTCTCTAATTGTTTACGAAGACCCATTCAAAGGTCTCGAGGCATCAGCTGACTGGCTGCGTGTGACAGCTGACAGCATGGCAATACCACGACTTACTACTTCCTGTTTCTAAACTGTATATTACTCATTCATCAAGTGTCCGAAATACGCAAGTTTTTAATACAGACTGTCTGACCAACTGACCAATCGTTGAACCTAGAGTTTGTATCCCATATCGAGAAGAAATATCGAAATCAAGGTAAAATTGCTTCGGTTTCGGCCTCAAAAACATAACCTAACCTAAGTAACCTAAAAGTCTTCAATTTTTTCACGGTTTAAATATCGTACAATCAATTTTCTCCGAGCTTAGAAGCTGATTCGATGAGTTCTAGAAGCTCGTTAAATTTCTTGAAATCTTTTTTCAAATTCGCAGAAAAAAGTTGACAACGTTTGTTCGATTTCCGGCATAACTGCTTCGGTCCGTTTCTAATAAGATCAAGAACGTAACTCATTGATTTTTGAGCGGCTCTAATTATAATCAAGTTACTGCAAACAGATTACGTCTCCTATTTGTGAAATAAATCTAATAAGGAATACGAGTCTGTGCGGTTAGCATAAACCACGACGTTTCTTTGCTGCAAGACTGATTTAATTCTGCCAACGGTTTTTCTTTGTTTCGTTAAAGATGACCAAGCTCATGGAATGGGCTTTCGTCGCCGCTGTCTTTTTCAGCGTATGGACAGCCGCGATCACGGGTAGCATAAGTTCTCCGCTGTTGGTGAAATGGAGACTTGCCGTTCTCTATCTTCCCGTGATACTCGTCATCCTCTTCGGAATCTACGCCGCTACCGTCGTACTCTACAGAGTATTTACTTTCAACAATTGCGAGGAGGCTGCCGCTGAACTTCAGCGAGTAAATAACGAGCTTTCAATTTACCGAATTGTAGAGCGCCGATTATCCGAACTACTGAAGACTAGACGCTATTCGGATAATCAACGTTATTATGCCAAAATCAAGATGAAGCTGAAGCTAGCAGCCAAACATTTCAAGCTTCTCCTGAATATAATTGGGCAGATTTCAGTCTATAATTTTTATAAGAGCTTGAAAAGCATTCAATTTTCATGATAATCCCAAAAAGTTTTTATACTTCGACCTCATTCTCTAATTTAAATTGAATTCGACACTTTTGGCTGCCATCTTTCATAAAATCAAGGAATTACTTTCATATCTTACTGTTTCAGGAAATTAAAGAAGCCAAGGCAGACCTCCGGAGTAAAGGACTCGTGCTCAAAGAGGATTAGACTAGTTTATCCATTTCGGCCATCGGTACAATTAAATCACCCAAAGTCCAATCATGTCCCTGATTTTTGGAGTATGGAATTCATATTATAAAATCGGAATCATATTCTGTGTGTTTTGTAAACAGTTTCATATCAAGAAAAAAAATGATTTGACCATTATTTAGCAAAGGAGAGTCTTGCAATGGATAAAAACACTCGAAATATTTTTACGCCCTAAGTTCTTATTGTAAAAGCCAAATAATTTTCCTGTACACTTGTATCATCGCTAAGGAAAGAAATTACAGAATTATTTTTTCGATATATTTACATTTAATTCGAGATTTATTACTATTTTTTTTATCATAAACGTGATTTTTTTCCTAGTCTGAATCGATGTTCGATCACAAATGTTCCTCACAACATCCAAAAATATGTTCAACAATTTTCAACATTTTTTTATTCTGTATTTCTTCGATCTGTTCAGACAACGAAATATAATATTCACAAAACGAAGAGTAAAAATATCAATGAAGCAAAAACGTATCATAAAAAAGCTTTGTGAGTTCTTTCCTTGGGGTAGAATGAGCGTACAATTATAATTCGGAGTATGTGCGATGAGAAATCTAGGCGTGAAACTATTTAAGGTATCTTCAGGCTCTTTTTACACTCTTCAGAACCAGAAGACAAGTCGACACAATGTGAATAAATTTTATGTAGGTGTCTGTTGGTTCAATAATATTTCGTCACGAATTAGGAGAACGAAGTAAGATCATGGGCAGTGATTAATTTGTTGAGATACTAGAGAGAGAAGAATGATGATTGTGATATAAGTCGACAATTTCATTCATTTGATCCCAGTTAATAATTACAATTTCGTATGCAAGTTTGCCTATACGTTTGAAGCAATGATCTCATGGTTTTTTTTCTTCAACAAAATAGGTACATTTTTTATTTGTACGTAATATAGGTATAATTTGCGTCAAAAAGGACTGATTATATAATATTATTAGATAAAACCTTATTCATCTGTAAGATTTTTACATTCGGTCGACTCGATTCATAGACACAGGAACGACACTTTTGTATAATATAAAATGATGAGAACCCGTTTGGACACAAAATAATAAACTTGCGTTATTGGACACAATTTTTTTCGGACACAAGATGAATGTTAATTTATTAAAAATCAGGCTGGACACGAGATAGATATTATTCAGACAATCTGGCTTGAACGAGTATCGAATGGACACAATCTTCTTCGGACACGTACCAAATTGGACACAGATTATTTTCCAGTACCAATCATTCGCATACATGTGCCTGTAAAAATAAATCATTCAGATATTCAAATCTGAAAGACAAGCGTCACGAGTGACAAAAAAACCGACTTCAAAACCAAACTACTCAACCGATTACGATGAAATTTATATGGGACCAATCTGAAAGTATACCCTTTCGATTAAACAAAGAATTTTTCAAATCGGTTGATAAATGACGGAGTTATGAGGTAACAAACATAAAAAAAAATACAGCCGAATTGAGAACCTCCTCCTCTTTTGAAGTCGGTTGAAAAAGGGTGTCCCCAAAGCAGATGTGTCCCGATGAGTGGCACTGAAAAATAATCTGTGTCCAATTCGGCACGGCCTGGAAAAATGTGGATTTGTCCGAAAAAGATTGTGTCCATTCGATACTCGTTTAAGCAGGATCGTCTATGATTAATATCCATCTCGTGTCCAGTCTGATTTGTATTAAATTAACATTAATCTTGTGTCCAATGTGTCCAATAATGCGAGTTTATTATTTCTTGTCCATTATTGATTGTGTCTAAACGGGCCTCTCCCTATAAAATGCACGATCAGCTAATTTATACAGTTTTTACACAATATTCGTGTTGAAACAGCTCATATCGCAGCCTGGCAACCCATAGGGTTGAATGATTCTTTTTCAAATATATAATATCTCTGATGAATAGGTAGTACTTTGGAACTATAATCTTGCCAATCAATCGGCACGATACTTTTTCGAATCAATCTCTATTTAAATCCTATAATTCCCGGTCAATTTTATCCTCATAACTAGCGCCAAACAACGGATGTCTCATCTTCAAGTTTTTTGGAAAAGGTACAGCTGATATTTTCGACGTGGTCATTTCGGTGGGCGGAACGTCGGATAACTTATGACGGAATTTTATACGGCCTTTCGATTCGATGTTCACTGAAATAAAAATCGTAAAAATTGTAACAATATTTCTATATATCGACGATATTCGATCTCTGGAAAAATAAGCAAAGTACCAATTTCGTATTCTTTTCTCCTTCTGCTCTTAGCCAAGACGAAGGAGACGTTAGCGTTCCCGCGGCTCGGTTTACTGGAGACTTTATAACGGTCATTTCCAATCGTCAGTTCACTCTTGCCTCCGAGTAACAAGACCCGATTTTCCAGATCTTCTGGATTAATCTGGTTAAAAACAAAACATAAAAAACGGTTATTATCTAATATTTGAACCAACGACGCGCGAGGATGGTAGAAGAAGTTCTTTCACCGTTTTTGGAACATCCATTATCCAAATCTCTTCATCTTCGTCGATGTCTCTGAATCGGAAATACGGTTTCGTTGTATCCGGAGCGAGCTCTTCGTCCTCGAGAAACTCTTCCAGCTATTAACAAGGAAAAATTTCTTAGCTATTGAACAATTTCTCTGGATTCTTCCTTCAAGTCTTACCTTTTTTGGCCTCTTCTTTCGCACGCGTTCAACAATTGCTTCGGGAGACTTGGGCTCGCAAGGAACCCATCCCAGGTCTCTTATCATTCTCCTCTGGCATCTGGCTTGCTTCTTCGAGTACAATGCATCCATCATGCTGGGTTCTGTTGCAGTTTTACTAGATTTTCGCCTCTCGTCTTCCACGTTCTCAGCTTGTCCGGAGCCTTGTGAATGAATTTTTGAGGAATTTGATTCCCTTGTTGACTCTTCGTCATTAAATTCCGTCTCTTCTTCGAGTACTTCATTATCAAATAACTCATCGGTGTCCGCCGCATCGAACAAGGTCCTCTTACAAGGAAGTCTCGACGATTCAGAATCAAAAGATCGTTTTTTTGAAGACGGAGAATCCGCTAATCGCTGATCAATTTCCGACAGTAGTTGCCTCTTCACGGAGTTCTTTAGATCTTCGTCGTACGATTTTGAGGAAATATTGCTGTTCGCAGACAGACTCCGATGTGGGGGTTGAACTTTTGGCAAATCAAAGCTTTCATCGCCTTCTTTTTCCGATCGACTGTCCACAGAGATGTCGAGATTTTCTTTTTCTTTTCTTTTCTTTCTTTCTCGAGATCGATATTCCCTCAGAATGTTACATCCGTTCTCGAATCGTTCGATCGTTCTTATCTTAACTTTACTTTTATTATTTTCGATCACAGGTTCATCTCCTGTCTGCGAATTCAACGCCGTCTCATGACTCTGGTCGCAGTCCAAATTGCTTTTGGAGACTACTTCATCGGTCATGAATCTTTCGTGACGGAGATCGAGCCAAGAAATATTAGATTCCTTATCCACCTTAACGGTCTTTGAGAGACCGTTGAGTCTAAGAAATCTTTTTTCAATCTCCGAAAGATCATCCGGTAGAATGATTACTCTTTCATCGGTACTATCGTATTCCGTTGCCTCGGGAATCGACGAATTGCTTGCTTGGTCTTCTCTGAATACGTCCGCTTCGGACAGACTGTTATTCCCAGAGTCGTGATTAGAAACGTCGGCAAATTTTCCTTCCCCTATCTCGCCGTCTGAAATTTCTCCTAGTTTGAGCAGATCCCCATAGAGGACATCTGTACTGCCCACCGTCGAGTAATCTTTAACGTCTTTCAATCGATCGTCAAGTACCGTGCGATCGTTAGATCCAGTTCTTTCGTTGATCCGTTGCCCCGCAGCTCTTGGCGGTTTTTCTACACCGGACGATTCTTCCTGTTTGAAATCCGACTCTTGCGAACTATGCATAGAATCGGTGGCTATGAGATCGTTGACTATCTTTTCCACCTCAAGCTTCTCGTCTTCGTGATCGACTCTCCGAACATGGGATTTACTCTGATTCTGTAGGATTTGGGAACCGATGGTCCCTCTCGTCTTCGATGTCTGTCGCTTTTTGCTGGATAAAGTCGATGCCGACGGTTTGAAACTCGTTTTTTGTGACCGTCGTTGTTTTTCTGGTTGTTTGCATAGCCTGAGAAATTTTCGTAATTCAGTTTTCGGTTTCGCATCGTGTATTTTTTTATACTCGTCGTAAAGTAGGACTGTTTCGTCGTCTTCGGTTTCCTCGTTGTCATCGCACTGTTTATCGACCTCTTTTTTTATTCTCAGGTAGTCCCTGTAGCTGTAAACGATGCGACACTTTTTTATCTTCTTGTTGATCAGTTTAGTTTGCTTGTTTATTTTCTTTTCTGATTCTAAAGTATGGAGTAAAGAATTATCCAGCAGTCTCTCATGCACGCTGTTTTCGACCGTCTGCCAACTCAACGCGTTGCGTATAGGCATCTCTAAAATTGACACTGGTCACAGAATTGTGTCGCAGGTGGGATTTATTATATCGACGACACTCGGTCGATCTTTTGCTCATCGTTCGAAAGAAATGAGCTGTTTTTATTTGAAAATCAGTAAACTGCTTTGATCGAGGCCAATCTTAACCTCAAATATATCAACTTGAAAACAGAACCATGTGTCCCAGCTGAGAAATCAGAAATCCCCGTGCGGCGCGGTAAACTTCGACTCTCACAATCAAGTGCTGCCAACACGGCGAAAGAAAAATCCTAGATCAGCGGAGATTCAAAACCACGTGGGAGATGAAAATCCGAATGCGGATTAGATAATTATGACCCTCAAGATTTCTGCATCTGCGTTTTTTAACTTTGGCAATCCGTAACATGTAAACGGTCGGGTCCTAGAGGAAACTTACACTTATATTTTTTGTCCCTCAATTGATTATCTGAATACGGAATTTTTCAATGTATTTTTATCAATCCATTCAGAGATACTTTTCGCTGAATTTGGGCTTTAGCACACCGTAGCTTCTGAACGGTGAATCCCAGAGCAATCTCCAAATAACATTTCCTTATCTAATTATCTAGATACGGAATTTTGTATTTTATTTTAATGCTAAAGGCTAAAATCGGCGTGAAGTAGCTAATTTGAATGGTTTGATAAAAATAAATGGTAAAATTCCGTATTTGTTACGCAGGCTTGTTATCTTTTTTGTCGATTGAGATTGGTAAGTGAGCTTATGATTATATAAGTTTATTAAATAAATCTGGTTGTTATAATTGGGATCTTCATATTTATTTGGATTTATTGGATATTCAAAGCTTCACTTAAGTGTGAACATGCTGCACGGAGAGACTTTTCCTAGCAGTTTCTTAATATTCCTCCCAGCTATTATTATAATTTTTTTAATAACCGACGGACAACCCTGCATTTCAGTAAGAGTTTCTAGTTTGTATAGTAGTCGGCATAATGCCGTGAGATTTAAAAAAAAATTTGAAACAGCAAAAAGTCCAGGTTTCACGAATGCGGTATAGACTGCGCTGCTGAAGTTTGAGGAATATTCCCAAGACGTTGAGATTCAAGCCCAGATTTCAAAAGTCATACAGATATCTTTAGAAGATTGGAGGTCGACCTTGGAATCGGGAGAAAATCTAATCTCAGCAATTTACTCTTATCCATTATCCATTGAAAAGCTGTCATTATTCAGTTCCCTGTAGGATTCTTTCGCGTACCGAATACCTGGATTCGTAATAATGAGTCGACACGTGCTGAATTGATTGTGGCCAACAATGTGTCACATCATTTCATACATTATTGAAGTTGGCTGACTCAGATTAACCTACAGACCTTGGGTATAAGCCACAGTGACTTCTCGATCGCAATTCGATGTCATGTCTTTGCTGTTCGTAGTTTACATAGAACAGCGAATCAGCCAAAGAGTAATTACTAAACGATAAATGATTGAATTGGGCAGCTAATTCGACTCGATAATGATCGACGAAATGTACTGTAACTCTGGTACTGTTATCGTCACAAAATTCTACAAACACGTAAATAAATGAAAAATCCGAAACTGAAGAGCTACAATGGCAAAAGTTTACTTCCACTGCAGTTATTATTTACTTTGAATTACTTATACCAACAAAAGTTACACGAAAATGGATGAATTTACGTTATTTGCCGTCAATACACTGATGTAGAAATAAAATGTATTTTTAACACGAGGAAACACTGTAATGCTGTCATTGTGTTTGCATGATTAACAGTAACTGCGACGAGTAATAAATACGAGTATTCTTAGACAGAACAACTGAATTAGTGTAACCGCAATCACGCAATGAATAGTTGGCGTAACTAAATTTAATCGCAGAACCCCGGATTTTTGTCTATGAGATAACGGAATAAAAATTATCGGAGGTGTCTTTCAGTTTCAGCATTCGTCAATTTTATTAGTCCACTCTGTTGCTGAAGCTATGCCTGTGTTGCTGTGCGTCCGACGAGTTATAGTTCACAATGATGATCGCCTGAATGAATTGGAACGTTTCAGTTCTCCCTCAATGCAATATTGGAAAGACAGGTATATTATATAAGCCGATTTATTCCTACTCCTATTCAGTTGCGGTTCACTGATATACTGGAAAAAGAATCATCTGGTACAAGGCTCTATGATCGGAAATACTGTAAAAATTAATAACGGTGAGGAGAGTGAATCGTTCGACGGGGTTGTGAAACAAGCATACAAGGAAAAATACGCCGAAACGTACACATGGGCTTATCTGTCGAGCAGGATCATCTGGAAGTACTTTATCCTCTTGTTCGTTATCACTTGGGGTTCATTGCAGCTTTGACTGTGTACTCGTCCCGGCTTTATTCCATCCCCGTCAAACGAATATGACCATAACATGGGGTGACTAATTCCAAAGATGCGGCAGAAGTCTGAAGACGCTGCCCTTCAGGGGGTCGGAAACCTCAAATTTCATATGATAAATCATATATATGTTAACATAAGACACTTGCTGATTTGACATTTTCGGTACCCAAGCATCTCATATCTAATCCATGATAACGTTCCGCAGCTTTTGTCGTCGCCGTATTATCCGGACTTCACCGGCTGTGGAGCCACCGTGCTTACGAAGCAAAACTTCCGTTAAGAGTATTGCTCATGATTATCTACACAATGATAGGATTGGTCATTGGAAACTTGAAATGATCCCAGTCATTTGTCGAACCCCTGATGATTCCGAACGTCTTCCACAGAATCCTATTTACTATATTGGGTGAGAGACCACAGAGTGCATCACAAATATTCCGAAACTTCAATTCTTACACTTGGTAGTTGTATCTGATTTCAAACTTTCCATAGGTGGAATGTTTTGGAAGAAGACTTTTGTTGGAACTAATTTTTGCTAAGGAGTATTTTTGGAGAAGCATTTTTTGTGGAAGACGAATTTTCGTTGGTGGGTATTTGTGAAGAAAGACTTTTTCTCGGTAGATTTTTTCAGGGAGACCACATTGATGTACTTGGCGACGGTTTTTGCACCAGAGGTGCTTTTTTGGGTACATTATAATATATCTCCTTCTATTTCTTCACTGCAATCCAATGACACACTCTTTCACGGTCTGTCGGAGTAATAGGCACGTTAACTTAAGTTTGAATTTGGGCCTCTGCCAGTGTCGACAAGACATGCAAACTTTGGGCCTCTGCCAGTGCCGATAAGACTTGCAAACTTTGGGCCTCTGCCAGTATTGATAGATCGATGTGTAAACTTCAAGTGTTTGTCTCTGTAACAGCAAGCAAACACCGAGAGCCTTCGCTTGAAACCTTCCGCAGATCTAATCTAACAAGGAGAGTATCAGGCCTCCGGGTCACGGATTTCGGTGAAACTTGCTGGGTTGTTTCTTCGGCCCAAAATATGAGGCCCCTGATACTTAGTTTCATCTAATGGGCCTTTCTTCAATCCATTCGTGATTGATCAAATCAGCAGTTTAATCAGCACAACGTCATGGCAAATGTAATCTATGGTGAAATTTTGCCTCTAATATTCATTTTCAATGTAGATTCGTGCAGATTCAATGATAGGGTCTCATAAAGTAAAGGATAAACGGATTATTCTGCAGTGTCAGTGGATAACCCATGCATTTTCGCTGTTATAATGTATAGTAAATCAAGTGAAGAAACGCCCATTAGATGAAACTAAGCATCAGGGGCCTCATATTTTGGGCCGAAGAAACAACCCAGCAAGTTTCACCGAAATCCGTGATCCGGAGGCCTGATACTCTCCTTGTAAGTGACCCTTGTTATCTCTTGATCGGTAATCTCATGATTTCATGCAACTAGGTAGCGATGTGGACCCAGAGGAACCACAGCCCGGTCATTCGAGAGAAGCGGTCGTGTGGACGCCGCATCGTCAGGAGAGGCCGTGTAAGAGAGGAGCACATCCCTGGCAGAAGCCAGGTGACAGGGGGACCTGCTTGGCCCGGCTGTACGTGTAAAGACTGGAACACAGTAAACGCCGTGTACCGTGAGCCGCATCACCTACAGGCCGTAAGCTCACCTACACGTGTACGTGATTGGTCCGCGCTCTGTGTGAGTGACCGGTCCGCTGCCGTAACGCCTGTAGGTGATCCGGCACGGGTTGACTGTGTTCCAGCCTTAAGCCTTTGTACCTGACGGGTGTTTACCTCGGTACGGACGCCGGACCCCGGAGCAGTTTATCTTTGGTCTTTGGACAGTTAGGACGTCTGGGATATTCTGTACCCGTCTGAATAAACGCTTATCGGCATAATTCCCTGAGTCGGTCATTTTCCCCTAACACAACCTAATTTCCCCGTATTTAATAGATTCAAATTATTTTCTCAATCGTCAACAACAATTCAAGATTTCGATGAATTCTTTGTGTTTTCTGTTAATTTGAATTACTCCATCCAATTTAACTTAATTCTCTAATTTTGATTCAAGTTTTTCCGATTCAGCCTAATTTGCCTCAATTCTTTCAATTCAATTGGTTCTTCCGATAATACCCGATGATTCACTTGGATCCAAGTTGTTATTTAGATATTTCAATCAATTTTCTTTGTATTTTCTGTTAATTAAAAATGATTCACGATACTTTGTGACAGCTCCAAAAATTTGAATTTCAATTGAATCTCAATAATTCGTTCAATTTCCAGTTATACTGCATTATTTCCATTATTCCTATTCGATCCATTGTCAGTTATTTCTCATTAATTCGAGTGAATGATTTTTCTGTGAATCTATTGACATGTCGACTCAAGGAGTTATTATGCGCCACAATGTGACACAACCTCAGGTACTTGCGTTAGGTATGCCTATACTTCTTCTTTGTCAGTAATGATACTACTTTGAAAAAAAAATGCCACGTTTCCATTATTTGGTAATTTTTATCAACCGTTGACTGGGCTTGATCCATGTATTCAACGCATCCTGTTATATTATGTTCATCGTACATAGGTTTTTCATAGGTTTTAGGTACACAGGGGGAAAGGATTTTTAGTTCACAAACGCTTCCAAATTCCTGCTTCTCGGAAGATTAGGCTGCACTTTCATCCAGTTGGTTTTCAATTTCGAACGTCTAGAAAAGACACAAAACTTCTTTTACTCAAGTTGGAAAGAAAATTTATGCGGGAAAAGGCTATATTTGATCAGTCGAGATTAGTTTCAATCGAGTATTCTTCATTTTGTAACGAATACTTCTTCTCTTGTTTCCGGCAATCCGTCGAAATCAGTCAGTCTTTGTGTGTGACGTCATGCGAAGCACCATGTCACCTACTCTTCGATTGACATATAAATTTGATTCGACTATTCTGGGAATTTTCCTTTCAACACTGTATGCGAATGCAATATTGCGAGTCATAAGAGGTCGAGGTTACGTTATTGTATTGGTTATAGGTATGAATCCCAGCGCGTGAATGGTTTTCTGCACACTTGGAACTATCAAGTCGGTATTGGCGGTAGAATAAGAGGTTGTTGAAAGTAGCCAGAATCGGTGGAAACATATTTCATATAAAAGTCAAAATTATTCACTCGCCGTGCACCTCGCGGAATCACTTCAATAGATAAGCTTAATTAGGGTCAGGTGCTGCCAGTGAGCAATAAGCGCAGCTGATATATCGACGAAACGACATATCGATCGAAAATATTGCGACTGAAATTTCGAAATGATTGCTTCAATAAGGAACGACACATTGGAACTAATCTCTGCGCGAGCACAGAATAAAAAAGTTGCAGAGTCCCGCACTTGGGCCCAGATTCGAGAAAACATTATTTGGGAAAACGTTCTCCAACTTGTATTTTTTCACACCGGAACTGCTGCATCGGTGATTTTCTATGGTCTCGGGCTTAATTCGGTACCACTCAAGTGGGCGACAATAGCTTGGGGTAAGTAGGTCCCTACAGAAGCAAAAAATACCCATTACCTCCATTCACGTACCTCCCTTATGCACCATGGTTCTACCACCAGCAAATGTGATCTGCATTCGAATTTAGTAATTTCCGTTAATTACATTACAACTTCGATTCTTACAGTTTTCGTCGTTGGATATGGTACAGGCTTAGGGGTAACAGCGGGCGCGCATCGTTTGTGGGCTCATCGTACTTACAAAGCGAACCTTTTTCTGCGAATAATGTTGATGCTCACTTACTGTGTTACAGGAATGGTGAGAACTGACATTCCTTGACTTGTCATTCGGCTAGAGCACTGATTCTAATATAAATGACACCATGGACCAATGAATCCTGATTTGTATGATTTTTGTAGAATACTATTTTTGGCTGGGTGAAAGATCATCGGGTCCACCATAAGTTCACGGAATCCGACGTGGATCCCCACAACGCGGCACGAGGATTCTTCTTCTCCCACGTGGGCTGGATCATGCTCAAGAGACACCCCAACTACATTGTTCAAGCAAGGAAGATCGACATGACCGACATCCTAGCAGATCCAGTGGTGATGTTCAACAAGAAGTAAAACTTTACGATACCTATTATTTCGGCTATTTCAAGTGAAGATCAAGCTTCATATTCATATTACTTTACAAATTATTCAGGTATGCGCAACCGTTAAAATTGATCTTCTGCTTCGTCATTCCAACTGCTATTCCCGTTGTATTTTGGGGAGAAACTATTCTGAATGCTATTTTGACCCAGTGTTTCATTCGCTACGTGTGGACTTTGAACTGTATTTGGAGCGTTAATAGCGTGGCACATCTTTGGGGAGACCGTCCATATAACAGGTAGAACTTCAACTTTCAGTTATTACACGAATTATTTTACACCACTTTCGCTGCACCATTTTATTTCTACACTATTTTTTTCCCCATACCAATTTTTTGTATACTATTTTATATACACCACAATTGTACGACACGCGTCGGCCTTTTACAACCAACACACTTCGCTTGAAGGGGAAAGATGTTTTATGAAAATGAACCCAAAATCGCTTTTCATACAAAGTTTCTGTACCATTAGTAGGTTCGGAATCAGCAAAATTTGAAATCCTAGCTGATCCTTTTCCAGAGATATTCACATTTTTATATTTTAATATCAATACCCAGCTTAGCTTACGTGAAATTGACAAACGGATGCAGATTTCTTCACCTGCTTCAATGTAAGAACAAGATTACATCGATTCTGCGTTGTATATCTAGCTTCGCATTCTCCCCACTAGGTGGCCGTGGCGCAGGTACGGCAACGCGATTCCCACAATAGAAGTTATGCGGCGGGACTATCAGTAGCGCCTACAAGTCGCGCCTAGTAAATTGATCAAGGAGCAGTATTTTTGGCATTGGGTCAGATTTTTAAACCAATACGTCTTTTGATAGCTATTCGAATGATAATTGTTTTATTATAAATTGTTAGAAAAAAAATTATAAACGTTCGGAAATGAATCCCCTGAGGTGTTCGCACGATGAAAATTGAAAAAAGGAATGCTTCCGTGTGGTAGGAAACTTGTGTTTGGCAATAATGAACCAAACAAATCTCTCGTCAATACAAATACTGAGAATCTGATTAGAAAATTTATCAAGAAGGATTCCAATGTTGATCATTCGAAATTTCCTCTAGGTATTTGTCGCCTTTTTGGTGCTCAAGCAGAGTAAGGTGATAAGTTCGGCAAATACCTAGAGGAAATTTCGAATCATCAGCATTGAAATCCTTGTTGATAAATTTTTTAATCAGATTCTTAGTATTTGTATTGACGAGAGATTTGTTTGGTTCATTATTGCCAAACACAAGTTTCCTACCACACGGGGCGCATTCCTTTTGTCGATTTTCATCGTGAGAACACCTCAGGGGATTCATTTCCGAACAATGGTAATTTCTTTTTCTAACATTTTATAATTAAACAATTATCATTCGAATAGCTATCAAAAGTCGTATTGGTTTAAAAATCTGACCGAATGCCAAAAATGCTGCTCCTTGATCAATTTACTAGGCGCGACTTGTAGGCGCTACTGATAGTCCCGCCGCATAACTTCTATTGTGGGAATCGCGTTGCCGTATCTGCGCCACGGCCACCTAGTGGGGAGAATGCGAAGCTAGATACAACGCAGAATCGATGTAATCTTGTTCTTACATTAAAGCAGGTAAAAAAATCTGCATCCGTTTGTCAATTTCACGTAAGCTAAGCCGGGTATTGATATTAAAATATAAAAATGTGAATATCTCTGGAAAAGGATCAGCCAGGATTTCAAATTTTGCTGATTCCGAACCTACCAATGGTACAGAAACTTTGTATGAAAAGCGATTTTGGGTTCATTTTCATAAAACATCTTTCCCCTTCAAGCGAAGTGTGCCAAGTGACAATAAATTGTTCCCCACAAGGGTTTCTGAATGGTTTTTTTCTACACCATTCGTTTCTACACCAGTTTTTTTTCTACGCTATATTTTTCTCCACCGTTTTTGACCTACTCAATTTTTTTCAACACCATAAAAATCCCACACGTAACGGTTCTACACGGTGAAAATCCCCAAAAATCCTTCTATTGAATCTTTCGGGATAATTAAGTCCGTTTTGCCCCAAACTAGATTTGCCTGAGACAATTATATTTTACACAGATTATTCTACACAGCGTTATTATTATGCACGGCATTATTAAGCACTGGCTTTATTTTGCACAGTTTTATTGGCAAGCTAACGTAGAAAAAAGAATGGTGTAGAAAAAAAACCGGTGTAAGCAAGCTTGTGCGGAGAACAATTTATTGTGACTTGATTGTGTAGAACTGACACGTGTGGTACAATTGTGGTGTGGACAAAATTGAGTAAAAAAAAAATTGGTGTAGAAAAGAACGGTGTGGAAAAAGAATGGTGCAGACAAAAATGATGACGAGAAAATGGCGTAAAAAATGGCGTGGAAAAGAAATGGTGTAGAACTAGTCTGTGTAAAAAAGAACCTAACTCGCATGGAACAATAGATTCGTGGAAATGATTACCTGTTCAGAAAGCATAATCCATATATTATCATGATATTCAAACGTCTACACTTCTTCAAATATCCGTGATGAATAAATGAAGGACTGAATGAAATTCTCCAATCCATATAACAACCTCATCGTCGACCCAATTACCAGTGCGGCGCATTTTGTGGGATGGTAATCGGGTTCGTATCGTGGTCAGATATATCGAGTGTTGTACGCGGTAGCTGTACCGAAGCTTCGTTTGGACACCACTGATTACATTATTCTCTTGCAGATTCATAAATCCAGCGGATAATTCGTCCGTTAGTTTTCTTGTGTTGGGTGAAGGGTCGCACAACTATCACCACACTTTTCCGTGGGATTACAAAACTTCCGAGTTTCCTTATTTCAATTTCAACTTCACAACAATCTTCATCGATTGTATGGCAAAACTAAGATGGGCGTGGGATCGACGCGTAGCTTCCCCGGAATTGGTGGAGAAAGTCATTCAACGAATTGGTCACAAATCTCCATTTAACAAAGTCCAGTAGGAATAAAACGTGTCCACTATTGCGGTAATACAGAAAATAAAACTCAGTAATATTTCTGGTTTTATAGTGCACGATGCTTGGCTACACCCGCGTGTGGGTCGCGGACAGTGCATCTTGTATGTAATATACATGCATACATACATGCCTCGGCCAGATGGGGGTAAATAGCTGCCCTCGGCTAAAAAATGTAACGTTTATTGATAATATATTGAAAAGCATAAAAGATGAGTTTCTTAGGTTTCTCAGGGTAGCACCGTTATGGTGTAGTATTTGCTTATTACTTGAGATTTCATCACTTGTATTATCAAACTGAAGAAAATAAAAGTCAGTATTTTCAGCGCCGGCGATTTCTGTGTGGAATGCCTGAATCTCGGTTTAATATTACTTATTACTTGATCCGAGCAGGACTTTCCGAGATAAATCAGGTGTAAAATTAAAATGGGACACCCGCTATATCGCATACAAGTAACAAACAGGTGAGAACAGTTTGATATATTCGATGACAACAAATAGAAGTATGAATTCGTTATCCAGCAACACTCCGCCATGTGTTGAACAACCGATCAGACTGGCTCAATCTGTGTCATACTGCGCATGTGCTCGAGTCTTGACTGTATGTTAAGGGCCCGACGCGGGCGGTAGAATAAAACGTTGTTAAAAGTAGCCAGAATCTATGTGCCCTCGCCGAATCACTTCAATAGATGAGCTTAATTAACGGTCAGGTGCTGCCAGTGAGCAAGCGCAGCTGATATATCGACGACATATCGATCGAAAATATTGCGACTGAAATTTCGAAATGATTGCTCCGATAAGGAACGATACATTGGAACTGATCTCTACGCGAGCACGGAATGAAAAGATTGCGGAGTACCGCACCTGGGCCCAGGCTCGGGAGAAAATCATCTGGAAACACGTTCTCCAACTTGCGTTTTTTCACTTCGGAGCTGTTGTGTCGGTGATTTTCTACGGTTTCTACGGTAAAGTGGGCGACATGGGCCTGGTGTGAGTAAAAAAAACGAAAATGAAATGCGTAATGCGTATGCGTATGCGTAATGAAATCACGTACACTCGGACCCCACTTATTTGACCACCACTTATTTGACGGCCCCACGTATTTGACCGATTCCGCCCCAGTTATTTGACTCCCTCTACCCCCACCACTGGGCTGCCTGAGCCTCTGGCGTTGGGGAAACCAGCGCATTTACGGGTGCGCAGCTGACGGCCGCCATTTAAAGACGATGAGTGGGGGCCCCTACTTGCGTCAAATAACTGAAGGTTCCCGGTCCCGAGTTGGTCAAATAAGTGGGGTCCGAGTGTATATGAAACAGCATTTTACACCCCGATATCGAATCGTAAACATACATTTGACGCACACTGTTGCGAAAAATCTTTATGAACTTACCGGAACTAGTTTCATATGAATATGTGTGTGTACGGCACCATGGCTCTATCGGCATGGCGAGTGATCTGCATTCGAATTTATTGGAACTATCCCTTGATGAAACTTTTCATTCGTACAGTTATCGTCTTCGGATATGCATCAGGCATAGGGGGAACGGCGGGTGCTCATCGTCTGTGGACTCATCGTACTCACAAAGCGAACCTTTTTCTGCGAATAATTCTAATGCTCGCTCACAGTGCTACAGGAATGGTGAGGACTGACATTCCTTGACTGATCACTTGGCTAGAGCATTGATTTCAGTCAAAGTGACAGCATCAACCAATGGGATCCCGTTCTGACGTCATCTGAGTTGTATGATTTTTATACTGGGTGAAAGATCATCGGGTCCACCATAAGTTTGTGGAAACTGACGCAGATCCCCACAACGCAGCACGAGGATTCTTTTCCTCCCACGTGGGTTAGATCATGCTCAAGAGACACCCCGAATCCATTGCGTCCAAGCAAGAAAGATCGACATGACTGACATTCTAGGCATTCTAGCAGATCCAGTAGTCATGTTCAACAAAAAGTAAGAGTTCATATTTCCTATTTCCACTATTTCGAGTGGAGATGAAGCTTTATGTTTTGTAACGAGGAACTTTTTGAGATGCACTCTGGCCGCGACAGAGTGAAAGCCCGTTACTGGGAATAATCTGAAAATAAATCTAAACTGACTGACTCACGGGGACACTGTTATCTTTCTTATCACACCGGGCCAATATGCTCGACTCACATTCAACCGCATCCGGTCGATACGGATCTGCCGTTTGCCGGAACGAAAACAGGCGTCAAAAAGTGACTTTTTAATGCCTGTGCCGTAAAAAATTATTTAATTAAACCGAATTTAATGCGATCGTTGAATCTAGCGCGTGTCACTTACTGTCAGTTCAAATGAAGAATACTCGATTGAAACTAATTTCGACTGACCAAATATATTTCGAAATTAAAAACCAACTGAATGAAAGTGCAGCTCAATCTCCCGAGAACCAGGAATTTGAAGGCGTTTGTGAACAAAATAGTATATTACACACCTAGGGAGGGAAAGTAGGCTATTCTAAACTGCATGTGAGATTGACGCAAGAACGCAGTTTGGGATGGCCTTTTTCACTCCCGTGGGTAGTATACTATTTTTCACCAGCCCCTGCATCGGAAAGCACGACTTCCCGTTCACGCAGCGGGCCGAAAGTCGTACTTTCCGTGCAGGTGTGGTGAAAAGGATTTTTCGTCCTAGCCCCCTTGAAAACGCGTCTTTTCATACATGCGAAGCGGGTGGAATCTGAGTTATTGTGACCGCTCGGCGAGCGGGCGCACATTTCCATTACAGCCAGCTTCGAGCGGGCGGAAAGTATGAAAAGGCGTGGTTTCAAGGGGTGGGGACGAAAAGTATCGTGTGCACCACGGGCGGAAGGCGAGTTTCACTCGTGCGACGTCGCACTTGTGAAATCGCCTTCTTTCCGCCCTTGATACACAATATACTATTTCAGCCCTACATGTACGACTTCACCAGAGGTCAAGTTGCGGTTGAAAATTGATCCCCCTAGATAACATTGTCCGCGGAAAAAGTCAATGATTTAGTGAATTGCATCTCATTTCAATTTGCGTTCTTATCGAGAATAGTTTCATACATTTATTGTGACTCATATATTATGTTGAATATCAAGTTTCAGAATAATCTCAGCAAAACTTTTGAAAAATCGCTATCTGTTAGAGGTTTGGTGTGGATCGAATAAAATTAACTCTTTGTTTAACGGTCTTAAATCTGTTTATTGTAAAGAGCACGTGCAGAGCACGTCCTTCGGTCGTCAAGTCACACAAGAGAGAGAGAGGCGGGCAGGGTTGCTCGCTCCCTTAGTAGGGAAAAACATATGATGAGGGCGCCACGTATGGCTGAGATGCCCATTATTCCAACACTATCATTATTCATCGTTTCAATTTTCCTGCAACAGTAGAAGAGGAATATTACCAAAGGTAAGATATAGTATTTTTTGCTTCCCAAAATAATATTAGTACATAAAGAAATACTGTAATTTGCTATGATTATAGAAATGTTTATGATCGCACCTCGATTGTCCCTAACGAAGCAAATGGTCTATCGAAATTGTTCCAGTGTTCTTCAATTCCGAGATATATATATCTTCACATAATCACATGCACTCACATGTATTATGGTGAACGTAGCACTTTAATTTGTTAATCACTTGAAACCTTTTACGAAGGTTTCAAACATTTCTTATCTCGGGTCGTGTCCAAGCTAATTACTTCATGACGGAAACGAAAACTGATTTTCGCTGAGTCGTCTTCGGTTGTATTGAACACAATTTTTCTAAAAACTTCTGGTGTCTCCAAGAGCAAATAGAGCCGGGATTATTCCAGCCGAGTTTGAATATTTATAAATCACAAGGTTTCGAATCATGCTGCCGAGGCTGACAATCGCCGCGTCGAATAAAGCAGCCCCTTCTGTGTTGAAGGCCGACATTTGGGCCGTATACGTGTCGTAGTCATCATCAGTTTTAATGTTCGCAAGTCCGTCTGCCAGGGAATTTATTTGGTCATAAACAGTCGCTACTCCACTCGCTGCACCAGACTCGATCTTTGCCTTGACACACGCGATCACAGAATCGGCATTACTCGGAATTTTTTCGCTCACGTTGAAAAGTTCGTAGAATATCCCATCCAATAAATTGGTCACGCCGGTTTGCGTCGACGACAAATGTTGTGCGATTTTTTCTTTCGATTCGGTATTACTCGCATTCTGACTTACCTCGATCGCCAAAAAAATATGGTTATTGATGCTCTTCATTGATCTGGTCAAATTTGTGATTGCATTAGGAAAGTCAAGGTTCGGGCGAAATGTTGAAATCGCTTGTAGGAACGGCAGAATTCCAATCGCGAATGCGGCGTAGGTCTCATTCGTTGCGACAGCGGTCCTCGACCTGACTTCTGCAGGAGTACTGGATATCCGGCCAGTTCCCACAGCCAGGGCAGCGTTGCTTTCGACGTTGATCGATTCCATAACCCTCGCAAATCCGTTGCGTAACGTCACCGTGCCAAATTGAACCGCCGATAACTGAGACTCGATAATCCTCCCCGTCGTGCATTCCGCGGACGCGCCAAGGTCGAGAGATCTTAATGCCGCAATGGCGAACAGGAGGGCACTCGCCTTGCTGTTCATTTTTATGAAATGTAGCTGGCCCGAGCTGAGCCCAGCTTTTATACCCCTGATCGCAGTAGCCACGGTGTTGAATCAGATGTTATAAGTAAATTCTTATATTGACAATTTTCGCTCCATCGGAGCGAGTCGCTAAACCAGCCAGTCCATGAATTACGTAACATTATAATTATGAGTAAATTATGTCGGGAATTTAATTTTGCCAGCTAGGTAGATATTTTAAAATCGTTTTTTCGCGTCTCGAGGTTCTTAGCTTAGTAACGACGTGAATTACAAAAATTTCAGCTTTTTGCCACATGTGAGGAATACCGGCGTTTATATCTACTCTGTATAATTTTTTATGCAGGCTTGAAGAAGGAACGTTTTATTGGTTTTGAAATTGGTTTCGTTGTTTTGAATGCAACGACTCAGACAGCAGAAAACTGAAAATGACTAAATGTTGTCTAATAGCCGTCGTGAAGATGACGTATGAAACACTCTAGACTTGCATACGTCAGCTCTACGACGACTATATTGGACAACATTTAGTCATTTTCAGTTTTTTGCTGTCTGGGGTAAATTTCTGAATAGTACATAGCAAAATTTTGTATTTTTCTGTTATATAGTCAAAATGTGTAATTCAAAACATTGAAATATTGGACCGTCGCGTCATGTTATATTATGACAGAGATAAATTCAGCTGGTTAAACTGTACATCTATCGTTTACTCAAATGATATAAAACGGCGACAAAGGCTTCCGACAAAAACTCAAAATCCAACACACATGTTTAAATATGTGATTTAACATTTAATTCCTCATCGCTTGACGACATATTTTAAAACCTTACCAATCCTCTATAATCAGACTTTGGCAACGATATTTTTTGTTGAAGAATAAATTCATCCTCAAATCGGATGCTAAATAATGATTGATTCAAGAATCTTTTCGTTTCGGGGCTGTTTCCTATCGTAAACTCAAGTATTCACGTTTATATTATTTTTAATCAGAAACACATGTGTTTGTTATTAAAGAGATTTATATAACCAGCCGACCACTGTCAACAACTTTTGTTTTCCAGAAACAATCTTTTTCGAAATTCTTTCAACTTCCGACAATAATCAGTCGAACTCAATGAGATCTAGTGTACCGCCAAAAATAAAATAAAAAATCTCTGCTAACAAATGCTCCAGATTGTTTGTCTGTTTTCAGAATCAAGTTTTGTAAAAAAAAATTATCTATTTCACTTTGGGAATCTTTACTTTCGAGTGTATTTTCAATATGATGATCGTCATCACAATTGAATATACATTGAAGCATTACTCAGCGCAGAAATAATCGACTTGCGAAGTAATGTAAATTATTCTTTCATAATTGATGATTTTTGTGGGTAATGTTGGTTTTTTTCATCAAAAGACAATCAAAGTGGATCAGGAAATTAAAAAAAAGCATAATGCGTGGCCAATATTCCATGAACCACTTTTCCTTGTGAAGAATTTGAATGAAATAAAGGAGAGAGAAATAGTAGTGAATAGTGACATTGAAAGGTAGGATAAAGAAAATAACCAGTCAAATATACACATAATGAATGTTTTGTTGAATTATTGACTGTACCTTCCATCTACAACATCAGTCCATGAAATCACTCTTCCACAGTCCGAAGGCAATGTTACAGCTTCTATATGTATGAGCTTCAATGTGGGGTGGAAAGAGTTTCATCTACTTGGGGCACACTTTACGGAATTACTGTTAATTTTTTTCTTTTTAAGTTCGTTTTATAGTTTCAGAGATATACCTTTCATATTTTTCTACCTGACAAAATAAACTATTTCCTTTCTTCCCGAGTGTCTGATAGCACGAAGAAGTTGAACAATAAATTCATGAAAATATATTGTTATTTGATTAAAAATGCAAGTAAGGTTTTTCCAGTTGATTACAGTTTTCAAAATAAATATGCGGAAATAATTCAACTCCTCAAAGACAATAAATAACTTTTTCATATATTCACGTCGTTATGATTCTCTTATGTTTATTTACATATCATACACACCGATAAAACCTCCAAGTAAAATTCCTGCTCCCTCGAAAATGATCGTTTTTTGTTCCTCTCGCATAATTATAACAGTTATAACAACATATAAACAATGTATTGGACCCTGTTCGTCACGTCATCGCTTTCAGCCGCGTCCTTTGGGTCAGAAGGTCGGTGATCGTGCGTGATGAGTTCGTCGATTAGAGTCCAAATTGTTTCTCGGCGAGTAAACGTCTACAGACGCCTGCGACAGTTTGATCCTCCGCAACGGATAGGAAGGAAGAGCCTCGAGTAAGCGGGGAGGAATTCTTTTCAGATCGATACTAGACTGAGGACTCAACTCCGCAGGTTTTTTACTGACATCATCGAGGAGCCAATTGTTGCAAATTTGACGATTCGATGGTTTTATCGCAGAATCAGAAGTCGCGGTGGTTATCGGGGGTGCGCTGCTCTGTAAATTCAAGGCGTTCAATTGCTGATAGCTGTTCAACCCGGAAGCTGGGTCATTCGAGCCACCTGACTTACTCTGTCGACCGACGTATTCCTGTATTTGCTTCACGTTACGTTCACCTGAAAATTGTACAAAGGTCACAGGTCGGTTTGCTTGATATAAAATATAATCGGTTAATAGGTATAGAGTAGAGGAGAAATAGAAGGAACGGATATCGAACATGGTTCGAAGTACACATTTTTAAATCAAATACAGCGGGGTCATGACCTGTGTCAATAGGGTCTCAATCGGGCTGTGATATGAAGTCTTATATGTATAGACTAATATCCGTGTTTGCTATTGACATTGTCACTTCAAACACACAAATTTGAAGAGATATCGATCTTCAATGACTTCCAAAGGCTGCCAACGAATCCAGAGAATTTCAAAGACATTCCATAAAATTGTGAAATCTTCCGAAAAAGTCTAAAAAGTCCAGAGAGTACCCAAGAATCGCAGATGATTCTGAAGTTTGAAAATAGTATATTATGTATCTAGGGCGTAAATCGTACGACCGTGATACATACGCTATTTTTCGCCACAGTGTGCGTAAAATGCGTACCGCATCTCAGTAATTTAGTCCCGTAAAAAACATCATATATTATATAATGATTTGACGAAACCGAACTTTTGACAGACGACTGTGCGTGACGGCGGGGTCCAGGGGCGAAGCCCCTGGTAGGGTCGAGGGGCGAAGCCCTCGTGGGGGGGTTCGGGGGGGGCGAAGCCCCCCCGACTCAAAACACATTCTGACATCAAATTTCTTCAAGCAAAATTAAACAACAATGTTATACAAATTTATTTGAACGACCGAGATAAAGAAATAATATCCATGAATAACTTGGCCTCAACTGTTTCTACCGTTTCAGTGTTCCTAGCAGTCATATTCCACCATTTCTAGCATTCGTACTCCGCATTCCACCGTCCTATACGCTACGAATCTGTATTCTAACATTGGCTCGAAGAGCTGTAAAGCAAAGACGCCGGTTTTCGTCGCCGATCCCTTTACAGTCCTGTTTTGAAGACTACAGTGAAACCTCATTTATACGATTCACACTTATACGTTTTTCTCGTTTATACGTAACATTTCTTTAGTCCCGGGAGCAAATTTGCAGTACTAAAGTATTTCACTTCAACGTAATTCGCACTTATACGTATTTTTCGCCATACCCCTTGAAATACGTATAAATGAGGTTTC
>JAFFZH010012807.1:0-51264 GCA_018420115.1 Euura saliciscinereae
GACTGGTCGGGATTGTAATGACCAGTTTTTGCCAAAATGGTGATAATAACCTTCAAATATCCTTCGGCCAAACGAGACTGAACCGATGCGTGTGGAATCGATCCGGAAGAACCTTGATCTCCCAGTTGCAGTTGATTGTACAGCTTTCCGCGGTCATTCGGGAAGGAAACGAAGGGATTTGCATCGGTGTAATTATTAACAAGCCAGTTTTAGCGTTACTCGTGACCGCAATATATTATAGTTTGAGCATTATTTTGTCGGTGCTTTGTTTTTTGAACCACTATTCTCGGATTATTCGGGATTAATTATCATTATCATTATCAGAACCGGAGTGACGATAATCCTCACAGTATTTTGTATTCCGAATGGGTTCGCTGGTTCGACTGTGACCTTGTTTACAAGAAATCGGGGGTCACATGGGGGTCAAATGCGCGAGGACAAAGTCCCAGGTGCCAAAAGGTGCTCCTAATACGGTTTGACAATTTTTTTTCGTAATCCGACGTTTTTGTGATGCTGAACGTACAAGGCGCTCCGTTTTTAAACGATGGTGCCTAAGTGCTGTAATTTACGCGATACCATATTTTTTATAAGGTGGAACCTCAAGCTTATAAAGAATGAATCACATCCTTCTTCTCAACTCATTGCCAAGTAATGACTGAAGCCGGTACGTATTGTTTTTTCGTTAGGACAATTTACTTGATATAAATTTTACAAAACTTTACGATAAGATATATAGTTGATGACAAAATATATTTCATGACGAAGAGTCATTAAGCTACTCAAGATCAGATCATCTAATCAGACATAGTTAAAAGAAGAAAGAAATGAAGTGAAATCGACTATTCAGAATTCTCGCTTTCCCACGCCTTAACGATATTTCGTATTTTTGTAACGTCCTTGGCGTAGGTCCGACAACATCCGCCTACGTATCGAACCCCGAGCGTGAGCCAATCGGTTATGAAATCTTCCAAAGGATGAAGAGTCTCCGGTTGACGCCACCCTTCGCTGACGACATACTGCTCTCCGTTATTCGGATAAACGACCAAAGGCCATCCATCGTTTCCCCTGTCTCTGTTTATTTCCTCGAGCAGAGGTCCGACCAAACGTGGAGCGATGCAGTTCACCCCAACGGCAACTATTTGCCCCGGCAAGGCTCTGGCGAAGCACAGCTCAACGACCTCCTTCAGGCTACTTCCGTCCGCCAAGCTCTTCCCGTCCTGCCGACACGAGAACGAAAGCCAGGCTTTTGTCTTCGGATACTCTCCCAACAGCTCGACCAACGCTTCAGCCTCGATTTTATTCGGTATCGTTTCGATCGCGAGCAAATCTATTCCGCCCTTAACCAGAACTTCCAAGCGGGGCCTGTGCCAGTCTTTGATTACTTTCGCGGTAACGTTGGCGTCGTAAACTCCCGTGTACTCGGAACTATCGTGCAAGGCAGCGCCGTAGGGACCGACGGATCCGGCGATTATTTTTTCGCAGTTTTTGTCCTCCGCGGAATAAATTCGTACGGCTTCTTTCGCAAGGTTCACCGCGCTTTCGATCAGCTTCAGGCTCTCCTCCGCGGTCAGCTTCAAATGTTCCACGAAACCACCGATGGAAGCTTGATACGTGTTCGTTTCAATGATTTCGGCGCCTGCTCGCAAAAAGTCGAGATGAGTGGCTAAAACCGCTTCGGGATTTGTCGATAAGAATCTCGCCGTCCACAGTGGATCACCGTCTATTTTTTCACCAACGTGAAGTGACAATTGCGCCGAAAAACTACCGTCCAGTATCTTCACTTTAGAAACCTTCTCCTTCGGATTGTTTAGAGACATATTTATACTCGTACGTTGCGCTTTCGGAATTATCTTAATGGTCGCCCTATATCTCAATTATATATCAATGATTGAACTACTTTAAAATGACTGACGTCGTAATCAATGTTTACTGAATCTGGTTCGTGTCCAACACGTGGCCGGCACGCACTACGCAGATACGATACGACGTTCGCGGAGATGAAGTGAACGCATTCACTTGCACTGGATGGCGCTGATAGCTCTCTTTTCTCGTGGCTGCCGAAGGAATCTCCCTATGATTTTAACGAGCACAAATTTTATGTCGGTAACACAGAGTTTGATTGAACACAGATTTTGAATGGATTGAAGGGATCTGAGTTACCTGTACATATGTATACACTTTAGCTTGGGGGGTGACTACGGTTGCATAGAACCAGGCGTTCTCAATTAATTTGTTCATTTTTATTTTTACTCTTCAACATTCTCATTCAGAATTCATCGGACTAAGGGAATCAATTAATTGATTACGTCTCCAACTTGAGGATAGTTACTCAATTCGAGTGCTAATACAAACCTCAGAGAGACAGAAAAACTGATGGACAGTATAATCGTAAATATGTATTATGAAATTTAGAAACCTTTTCAAATACGTGCATTTCGATTCGATGATCATTTCTGCGATGATAAATAACCATTTTCTGAATAGAAAATTTTTATAACCAGTATTATAATTCAAGTCTTCCGAATAACCAGTATTATAATTCAAAGTCAGTAACAATCAATTCGAACTCTAGCAATCAGCTCTCTGACCCTATCGATGTCGACGTCCTGTTCGAATAAGAATTGACATCACTTTCGAGGAGGATGACCAAGAACGCGGTAGGCGAATCGAAAAAAAAACGGATTCAGCTGTTATATTTTAAATGCAAAAGTTTCAATGTAAAATGTAACGATTTTCCGAAGACTTTTGAACTACAATTCCCAAAGATTTCTTGATCATATTCAATGTTTGTTAGTCATTTCGACCCATTTAACGTAGTTCCAATCGAAGAAAAAAACTCCACACGATTTGATCGAAAATTTGTTAGTTATCAGATAAAAATTTTCTCGAAACATTGAAGAACGAAAAGTAGTAGATTTGTCTCCAAATCCGTGATCTCGTAACAGAGTTCAAAATCTGAACTTCAACAATGTGTGAAGTGGATGTTCGTTGAGGTCAGTCTCACTATATGGATAATCATGAATACGACCATACACAGATAACCCCCGGTTATCTTCATCAGTGCCGCTGACCAAGGGATTATTTGAAAAAATAAATCTTTAATGAGCTAATTAAACATTTTATAATTCCATATCGACATTGAAAATGATTAGTGTTCTATTAACAGATACGAAAAAAATCGCATTGAGAGTTAGGTGCAGCCTAAAGGTCGACGAAACAATCTCCATTGTGCCTGCAGAAAGCTTATCGCATTCTGATTGTATGTTATTCCCATTTTTTCACAAACAATAATGGTCAGTAATATAGTTTTATTTCGAGAAAAAAGTTTGGTTATTTATATAAATGTGACTGGTTACAGTCGTGCTTTATCGCTTGAATCGCGAAAACACACATGAATGGGACCAAGATTTTGCTTTTCGATATAAACATGTTAAACATACATTTGCGTGCTATCATCGAAACGCATAAATAATGACAAAAAAGCCTAAAATTTCATTTAGACCGTAACTGCAGCTTGGAGGCAAACGAGCGGAACATTTTTAGATGTGCTTTTCATCGGATATTTTCTGAATTTTCTGAAAAAAAGTTCCGATAAAAAAAAATGGGGAACATGGTAAAATTGAGATTTAAAATCTTATTTTTCAAATTTCGCGTTGTAAATGACAAGTTGGATAAAAATGACCATCATTTTCTAAAAATACATTTTTTCAAGGCAGTTTTTGTGAATTAACTGAAGTCTGAGATTTTCCGCACATCGAAAGAATATAAAAAAAAAATTTAAGGCCGGATTTGCGTACAGGCTTTGGTGGAATGGCCCGTATACATGATAATTGGAATACAATTATTTATTTTCATGAGAAACAGTTTATTTGACAAATTTTACAAAAATATACGATACGTAACATTCATTCAGTCGTTATATCTTACTTATTATCTTATATCTCCGAATGAATAATAAGAAAAAAAAAACGGTATGAAAATAATAATAGTATAATATCCGATAACATTAGCGTATTGGAGAAGTTAGGAACAGTCCAATTGTGAGTTTTTTTTTACTGCGTTAATCCAGCCTCATACGGTGAAAGTAAAAAAAAAAAACAGAAGCGATGTCTGTATACAATAACATAGGTGAAAAGAGCAAGAAAAAAGAATGAAATAGGCTATTTGGGATTCTCGCTTTCCCAAGCCTCAACGATATTTCGTATTTTTGTAACGTCCTTGGCGTAGGTTCGACAACATCCGCCTACGTATCGAACCCCGAGCGTGAGCCAATCTGTTATGAAATCTTCCAAAGGATGAAGGGTCTCCGCTTGACGCCACCCTTCGCTGACGACATACTGCTCTCCGCTATTCGGATAAACGACCAAAGGCCATCCATCGTTTCCCCTGTCTCCGTTTATTTCCTCGAGCAGAGGTCCGACCAAACGTGGAGCGATGCAATTCACTCCGACGGCAACTATTTGCCCGGGCAAGGCTCTGGCGAAGCACAGCTCAACGACCTCCTTCAGGCTACTTCCGTCCGCCAAGCTCTTCCCGTCCTGCCGACACGAGAACGAAAGCCAGGCTTTTGTCTTCGGATACTCTCCCAACAGCTCGACCAACGCTTCAGCCTCGATTTTATTCGGTATCGTTTCGATCGCGAGCAAATCTATTCCGCCCTTAACCAGAACTTCCAAGCGGGGCCTGTGCCAGTCTTTGATTACTTTCGTGGTAACGTTGGCGTCGTAGACTCCCGTGTACTCGGAACCATCGTGCAAGGCAGCGCCGTAAGGACCGACGGATCCGGCGATCATTTTTTCGCAGTTTTTTTCCTCCGCGGAATAAATTCGTACGGCTTCTTTCGCAAGGTTCACCGCGCTTTCGATCAGCTTCAGGCTCTCCTCCGCGGTCAGCTTCAGATGTTCCACGAAACCACCGATGGAAGCTTGATACGTGTTCGTTTCAATGATTTCGGCGCCTGCTCGCAAAAAGTCGAGATGAGTGGCTAAAACCGCGTCGGGATTCGTCGCTAAAAATCTCGCTGTCCATAGCGGGTCTCCGTCTACTTTGTCACCGACGTGAACTGACAATTGCGTCGAAAATCCACCGTCCAGGATAATTACTCTACTAGCTCTATACTTCGGGTTATTCACAGACATTTTTCTACTTGTATAGAGCGACGTCCTGAACTACGTATCCTGTTGGCAACTCGCGCGACGTCACTCCGACAACTCGATCAAACTCTTGCCTTCTCTAGTCGTATAAGCAGCCTTCCTTCCTCACTCGAATGTACTTGGAAGCTCAATGTCTCGTGGGAGAAATAAATTTCAACTGTGTATCGACGAGTTTAACCACTTCAAATTACGTCGTACGCAGTGTTCGTAGACCTCACGTGGCCAGCACGGGTGATGAGATAATATTGCTGCCATACGCATGATGACCATCATCGCTATCTGTGCATACTCAGCTGCATTCAAACTCCATTCAATGATGAAGGATGGCGCTGCCTAACAGCTTTATATTTATTTACATTGGTAGGTGGTCGGTGTTGGAAAGATTGAAAGATCTTCATGTTCACCTTTTCACGGACTATTATTTCACGTCGGTATTACAGATTTTTTATTGAGGCTATCTTAGTTACCGATGCTTTCTGGCGGTGCAAACACGGCTGCATCGTCGATAGGACCAGGCGCTTTTCGAAATGAATGAACAGTTCGACTTGAAACATGTTTATTATGAATGTCTCGGTGTATTATTGCGGGTACAACCGTAACAATGAATAATGAATTTGAATAAATATGGGTCACCATAAAAGAACTGTGGTCGCGGCAATTGTCGTTATTGTTGCGTAAAACAAAGTTATTTTGGGATGTATGTGTTCTGAATTTCATGCGGAATTTCGCTATCATCTTTTTTCGCTCCTATGACGCGGCTACTTGGTTGATCAACGATTCCCAGCTAGAACAACGTCAAACTTGAGTCTATATGACACTGATGTCTTATATCCGGGTTTGTTACGTCTTCAATTGAACTTACGTCCAAACGACGCGTTATTACGTAAGACGAAACCTGCACATGAGACATTCACCAGCTGGGTGATTTACTTTCAATAATTCCAGACTGTAATGAATAAAACAGAGTTAATTTCGTATCAGCATTCCACTTCATTCGACTCGGATATCTTTGAAGAACAAATCCAGGAATTATAGTTGAATTCATAATTCAATTTACACGGATAATACAGGGTGGCTCATTCCATGTGTCGAGAATGGGAGGGGCTTGAAGTGACATACACCTCGAAATTGCCAAAAAAAAGCATTTTTCATATTTTAGAATGTTTTTCACACGATTTTGGGAACACATTTTCTTTCTCTAAGATGCACAAAATAAAATCTATCGGTGCATCGATTGAAGTTTTTCTGATCTAAAACTATTCAGTAAAGAGGCCTTCTCAAAATGAACAGAGAACTCTTGATCCGATCAAAATTGTACCTGATATTCATCATTTTTTAGAATAAAATATCGTTTTTCTGTCTTCATACGTTACTTGTCATGATAAATCGAGTAAAAGTAAAGTTATGAAAAAAATCTCTGTTCATATTAAAAAGACCTCTTTACTGATCAACGGTTTGAAACCAGGAAAACTCAAATCGGTCTACCGGTAGATTTTATCTCTTTCACCATAGACAGAAAAAAAATCTTCCAAAAAATTCACAAAAATGACTTTTGGTGGTTTTGACTTTTTTTTTTAAATCCAGGCTTCGAAATTCGGTTTCGACGTCGAATCTACATCTGCCACTTTAAGCTCCTCCCATTCTCGACACATGGAATGAGCCAACCTGTATGAGACAGTGGATGATATCGATCTCGTTGGCGATTTACCTCGACAACCTCTCCAACAGTTAGATTCTGATGATAGTGATTGGATGGAGGTTGAAAATGTGTTTAAAAATTGAATAACGTTTCAACATAGATAAGATACCACTTTATTATGAACTAGGGGTTCCACCCCTGCGCGCTTCGCGCGCCCACCCCGGTCGGCGCTTTGCGCCTCAAAAATTGGATTCACACCTTTTCATTCCCTTAGGAGTCGAATTTCAAAAAACGCTGAAACTACTTTCTAGGTATTTGAATAAGCAATAATTTGAAGCCAAAACGAAGTCGATATCTCATCGGGCCGAGGAGATATCCATGAATCCGCGAAAACGTGTTTTACCCCTTTTATTCTCCTTGTGGGACGAATTTCGAAAAATCGCTTCTTAGTGGGTGTTTACGAAGGGAAGGGAACATGTTGCCCAAATTTCAAGTTTCTAGGTCAAGGGGTTTGGGCTGGGCGTTGATGCCACTTGTTCCTTTATAGATATACCTATAGATAGATAGAAGATAGATAGATTTAAGATTTATTATTTTCAACACAAGCACCGATACCTATCGTATTTTCAAATCGGGAATGAAACGTAGAAAAAATATGTAGAAATTCACGATTTCTATTTACAACACTTCAGTACATCATTTGATCAACATGCTTATATTTATAATTAGGAAAGGAATTAATTCAGGCTCGGAGTTTATCCTGCAGGAGCTTTTCGAGCTTCCGCATGTCCACGGCGAATTTTCGAATACCGTCAGACAGCTTGTCGGTTGCCATCTGATCCTCGTTCAATAACCATCTGAACTTTGATTCGTCGATGGTTATTTTCTCGAGGTCAGATTTCTTCGCGGATGAAGCATTCAATACCGGCTTCACAACCTCGTTGCTCTTCTCCAATTCCTCCAACAGCTTGGGGCTGATCGTCAAGAGATCGCAGCCCGCTAATTCCGTTATTTCACCTGGAAAATATTCCAAATGGAAACAATTAGCCAGCCACAGATCGATTTATCACATTCTTACTGGTGATCGAATCATCTGTAAGCCATACTGACCGACGTTCCTGAAAGAAGCTCCCATCACGACGGTCTTGTACCCGAACTTCTTGTAGTAATTGTATATCTGAGTCACGGAAACAACTCCGGGATCCTCTTTGGCTGGGTACGATTTATTGTCGGTGTTCGCGACGTACCTGAAAATAACACGTATCATCAAATTAAACGTATTCACATGTGTATCGGGCGGAAAAACCTACCAATCGAGAATTCTGCCGACAAACGGAGAGATCAGAGTAACTCCAGCCTCTGCGCAGGCAACTGCTTGACCGAAAGAGAACAGAAGAGTCAAGTTGCAGTGAATTCCGTACTTCTGCTCAAGTTCCCTGAAGATGAACAAGACATGAGTTTATTAGTTGGATCTTAGATTCTTGAATGGTCGCAAATCAGAATCACTCACTTGGCTGCCTGAATCCCCTCCCAAGTAGAGGCCAGCTTTATGAGGACACGTTCTTTGCTGATTCCAGCATCTTCGTAGAGGGCGATTAACTTCTTTGCCTTCTCAATGCTGGCCTCCTTGTCGAACGAAAGTCTGGCGTCGACTTCGGTAGATACTCTTCCAGGCACGATCTTCAGAATCTCTTGACCAAAGAGGACGCATGTCATGTCGATAGCCGCGTCCGTTTGTTCCGCAAGGTTTCTGAAAATTGTAAATCAATATTTTTTCTATACCGAACAAACTCAGGGGTAAAATAGCCAGTTATCTGCGTTTCAAATAGCGATTTTAGTTGCCGGAACCCCTGAAATTGAACCGAATAAATATGTAAGAAAATATCAGTTCGCAACTCACGTTCCAACTTTAGCTCCGTACTGTACAGCCTTGTCCAGTAGATGAGCATATTTCTTCTGATTAGCAGCGGCAAGAATTAGGGATGGATTAGTCGTTGCATCGGTGGGTTTGAACTGTTCCATAGCTGTTTGTGAAACAAATGAACAAGTTTCAGCAAAACGTTGCTTAGTTTGCAATGGATCAACAGTAAAAACCATCCAAACATAATTTCTTTCCCTTTTCTCAGACTTAGATCATTGATAATCATCATATTTCGTCATTGTAGTGTTAAAACAAAATATCAAGGCTTTAAAACGCCGCCGAGTATCAAAGACTCTGCAACATTCGATCATGTCATTTAGAGGTCAAGCAATTCTTCCGACGTTTTTTTTTTACAGCCTCTCACAGTCAGATAAGAGTTTGCATAATTATGGACTTTCCGTTACGTACATATTTGCATTAACAACGTGCGGTTTTCCGTAATTAGTCAACATCCTTTACATAAACGAGATCTTGGTGTAATATGAAGAATATTGAATATTAAAATATTCTATATTCTGTAATATTTTTATTCAATAATGACGAACAATTTCTCCACGGTGTTTGAATATTTTTTTTTAGAACGATTTCCGAATAAACGAAGCACGCAGATGTCGATCGAAGGCGAGTCGACCTCGTGTTCTTCGAATCGTTCAAATTTATCGACTAATCGTAGAAAATAGCAAATCACTGTCCCCGTTGACCGGTGACGACGGAGATACCGAGAGTCTATCGCATTATCCGAAGGTATAAAAAAGTGTACGTGTGTCGGTGTAGCGATGGTGGATATAGAGAGGCAGGGTTGGTATGTTATTCTCACCTTGGAAATCGCCAGTATCGGCGACAACCGTGGTCAGAGCCTTCAGCTGGTCCAACGAGCTCGTCATCTTGGTTTTCTTCGACTGCGGCTCACTCATTTCGTTCGAGTCTTATTATATTTTTGTAAACCAACAGACCGCAAGAGGCACGATCAGATATGGAAATTGTCAAGTGCCGATGTGCGGTGTGCTGGTAGCAGAAACCACTTGTTGACGATTCTACCAACGTGATAAAAATTCATCGATAATACCAAGTCGGATATTTCGTCGAAATAAACAATTATCTGGGAATATTAGACCTATATCTTCTTCGAAGGATCTTATTTCGTGTTATTTAAGGGTTCATCGACTGTTTTGAACCCGAAATAACTCAAAAGTACCTTTTTTTCGAACCAATTTTGTACCTGCGACGATTGGCAGAACTGCTTGTGGTTCACTCAAATGAATCGATTCGATTGGTTGTTTAGATACTGAATCGCGAAATTTGCGCAATACTTGATAATCGAACGCAATGTAACAATCAAGATTTGAAAGTAACTAATTAAGATCGACACAGATTTTACTAGATTTATTATCGCGGTGTAGCGGAGTTACTACGAATTGATGTTAATTCATTCTTGATTTTGACGTCGCCTTGAAATTGTTCTTATTTAGGGTAAATCAAAGGATGAAAAATATTCTTCAATGAATAAGATAAAAATGGTTTTTTATTTGAATCTTATAATTAAATTAAGTACAAGAAAATTGTTTCAACAATAAATCCACGTTACACAAATAATTAGACATTAAACTTGACACGTTAACATGAAATTGATTATTATCTAGGTATTATGTAGCTATTTACAGTCGTATTTTATCAATTAGTTATATAAAAATATATAACGTATATATTATCCCCCGACTATAAAAATATATATCGATAACGTTGTAAAACTCGATTAAACAATCGTCTAGAATTATTTAGAAGCTAAAGTTTGGAATAAACAAAGAAACCTAAATGGTTTGAGATTTTCGTATCATTCGATACCCGCAAATAAAAATAATCTAATTACTAAAAAAAAAAAAGTTTCAAGCTGTTATCAACGTCATTTTCGTATCGTCGAATCTTATTTTGAGAGCTATGAAGAAACAGAGAAGAGGAAGAAACTACGAATGCCTAGCGAAAATGTTATAAATAATCTATAGTAGTAGAATTGATAATCATACTTGTAATCGTCTACAAGTAATCATTAGCGAGTTTTCAAGTATCTTGATAATTGATCAATTTTTTTTCTTTTTTTTTTGTTATTTGAAGAAAAAAAGAGTTAATATCATAGGTTCATAGTATCAAACTTTTTACCTTCCATAATAGTATTACTCGCTATTGGAGCATAAGTCAATATTTTTGATATGCGTTTCGATCATATTTTATAAAGGTGCACACAGTACGATAAGTAGTAAATTATTATTGAACGAACTTTAGCTACGAATCATGATCGTATTTGTACTGAAATAACGTGGCACTTTTTTCTTTCTTTTCACATTGTCGATAATTATCAACGGAAATAACATTGTTGGATTCGAATTCCTATGGCAACATGGACGAAAACAAATATTCTCAAAGTATAGTATCGAAAATTGAATTTGAATACAATAATATATATCTGAAACTTTCGTTTTTTTTCACTTTGAAACAAAAAATAAGAATTTGTTCTCAGTTATATGTGGAAAAATGACGTTAAATATTGTCACTTCAATCGAAATAAACGATCGTTTAATATCGGATGATCGTTATCGTCGAATTGAATCTTTTTTTTTTTTTTTGCCGAAACGGCATGACGGTATTAGGACTGTTTTTTCAAATAATCAATTTGAATTTAGAAACCGGCCAAGACTTTCAATTAATTCGTTGATTCCTAAATTGATATAATTCCTAAGTTCTCATGTTTCACACTTTATTGATGCGCGAATAGGTCTCTGGAATAGAGCCCCTAGGCTGATGGCTGTACATGAAAATGGAACATATAACCAGAGCAGCACCGGCGGCAAATTGGAAAGTCAAGTGGAATGCGAACAAGTAAATAGAAGCGACGCAGGATATGACAATGGCTAACGAAGTAGCAAAACCCTTCAAAATATTGTCCGCGTGCTTGACGACCATGGCAACGACTAGTCCGCCTCCGGCCTGAAGAACGACCAGATAATTAACGAACCAGTCGTAACCGAAGAAGAAACCTTGGCTTCCGATCAACGCTTTGTCGTACAAGAAGCAAGTGAACAGTCCAAACGGTAGAGAAAGTAAACTGAGCTGGACGTTTCGCATCCAGACGGAGATGTCCGAACCCTTTAAAATCTTTTCAAAATATATTCCAGCAAAACCGGACAGGAAACAAGCGCTCAAAGCAGCCGAGAAACCGATCAACTGATTCTGCTCCGTCCCTGATGAAACTGCGCTCGGACTTCGCTCGGCCAATTGAACAAGAACCACACCCCCCAGAAGGAGGACCAAAGCGCCCCACTGAACGGTGCGAAGAGTCTTTCGCAGTATCAGTACCGCGAAAAAAGCTGTGGTGAGGATCTTCAACTGATAAGTTACCTGGAATATGGGAAGAATTATTGAATTACTAGTTTCTCGTGTTCCCGATCGAGTCGAAAGTATCTCATTTTTTATAAACCTGATAAGTCGCTGCGTCCAGATGAGAAGCAGAAACGTATAAAAGATTGTTTTGAATAATGTAAACGAGCGATGGCACGCAGACTTTCAGAGTATCAAGAGGCTGCTTCACTATCGTGGTGTCGAGAGAGTGAAGAAATTTTCTGAAGCTTCCTTCCTCCACGTACACCAAAACCAGACATGTAACAAGCTTCACGACTTCCGCCATGACAACAGCTGTGCAGAGAAAAAAAAAATATTCAGGATAATCTCATCGTTACAATTTTCAGTCCGCGCTAGGAAGGAAACGGACCTCGGTTAGCACCTAGGTGTTAATTGAAAGGCGTCAAACGCTGAGGTGGACCAAAGATCATAGGGAAAAAATAATTCAACGGGATGGGCTCAAAATTCCGAACGATTATGCGCCGAAAGGCCCTAATTCCGCATCTAAAAGTAAAGAAAGGCATAATTCCGACTAAAAAGTAGCGAAATGAGAGTTTTGTACGTTTTTGCCAAATGCTCGATGGAAAAAGGCCGTGCGAAACATTATTTCGGTACTTTTAAATTCGAAGTCATGGCCTTTCTTTACTTTCAAATTCAAAGTTATGGTCTTTTGGTACTTTTAAATTCGGAATTATGGCGTTTCTTCACTTTTGAATTCGGAGTTGTGGCCTTTTGGTACTTTTAAATTCGGAATTATGGCCTTTCGGCGCATCGTTGTTCGGAATTTTGAGCCTATCCCTAATAATGTAAACTTTTTAACAAAATTCTTAATTTAGAAAAATTGAAGTTGAATTTTTATTTTCACCTGTGGATGAGAGGAACATGTCCCCGGACCTCGTCCGAGCGTATCGCATGCTGATCCCCAGCACAGCATTTTGCAAAGTGAGCGTAACTAAGCTGACGTACTTCAAGAATTGGGGATTACCTGAGATAACAGAAAAATACGCTCGATTAATCCCAATATTCGTTTTAAAATAAACAGGTGCAATAGTTCAGCGTCTATTTATAGCCATGGTTCGTTATCGTTTCACAATAGAAGCTATGCGACCAGTTGTGAAATTGAAATTCACGAATGAACAATTTTTTATTAACTTTATCGCGCCATGTGACATGAAAGGTGTTTGAAATTTATCCGTCAATGAGAAATGGAGCGTGGCTCTAATTTTTTATGTCTGATAATTAAACGAGCTATTCGAATTTATCACAGCGACCACAATTTTGTCGGTATAGATAATTTGAGATAAATTATGAACTGGCCTGGCCTGGAACAGGATGTTTCTTGCATTTTGCAGTTTTGTCCAATTGAATGCGAGTTTGAAAAATGATTATATTATTACAGAATTATTGTCAATATTTTTAATAAGGAAACCGAATATTATCGTATATAAACATAGCGAAAAAATTATACCTGATGATTTTGTCATTTTTTCGGTCTTCCAAACGACGATTTTATCGATTCTTAAATAACAATCAGATCAGATTTGTCAGCGAATCATCGCGATGATTTTTATCTGAAAAGTGAATCAGACTATAGATATAGGGATGTTCTGTGAAATATTAGGTTCCGAAATCTAAGATTTCAAATAAGATTAATTTATCCAAGTGACGTATGTCAACAATTGGAAAGAAAAAGGTTTATATAAATAAAACTGTGCTGATTTATTAAAATTTCATTAAATACAGTATCGAATATGAATGTTGGTGAAGGAAAAGAAAGAGTTGAATATGTGCAATGACGGTACCTGTACAGAGCGGAACTGTCATCGACGCGTACGTAACCTAATTCAGTATAACTTGAGCAGAGTGAATATGTGATGATAGTTTACAGTAATCCCCGTTATCATACGCTTCCGAATTAGCGTCACACCCCTCTTCTGTGATATTATTAGTTTGAAATTTATTCCACACGACCATCTATCTGTAAAAATGTGTTTACCCTACTGCCGCGTCGACGTTCCCAATTTTCCCCCCCGCTGACGTTGACAGGCCGACCATACGTCTCTCTGTGGTCCCCCCACTCGACGACCCAAAAGTGAAAAGAGACAGGAATGCCGGTATGCCGCGTGCTAGGAGTAAATGGCGATCACTGATCTCTATATAACTGGATAGTGGACGGGTACCCTTCTCCGTGTACGGCGCGCGGTCTCATTGAACGGTGGGCGAGGGGTTTGGCGGGTGAGACGACGGGGAAAGCTTGGGCCGAATCCCCGGCGGGAAATTTGAATGAATGCACGGTTCAAAGCCTGGTTTATTGACCCGTTGACTGAGTTTTTCAAGTAAATATGTGTATTTCATCAAGCATCTGGTTAATTCCACAGTTGTCCGACTGTAAATTAACCAAAAACCAAAATTACATAAATGGCCTGTATTTTGGCATTAAAAAATATCGATTCAAGTATAATCGTGACAAAAGAATGGACATTGGTTATGGATGATCGAGATAACTTTTTGAAATTTCAAGGCCCATCAATTCTTCATTCTTAGCATTCATTGAATTGCTCTATTTCAGTCACACTTCAGTCTAAAATTCATTACTAACAAATGAGTTGCTCGTATAATTGATAATAATAATTCTGTGTAAATATATATGTATAAAATTGTATAAAAATAAATTGTTTAATATAAATGATAAGAATTATACTGCAAAAGCGCAATTATTAAACGCGATTTAAACAATTTCATTAAAGTTTCAATAAAGTGGGATCACTCAGGGGGAAACTGTGAAATATTATCATATTTTGTTTATTCCTAACCTCAAACTCAACTTCAATATTCTTACCTATTATCCGTAATTTTAACGATTGCGGCTATCGAACTTACCTGTGATTAATTCGCTCGTGGCTCGAAACCTTCGAACAATACGAACAATGAACCATTCTAGGTATATTCACCCTTATTGATTAGCTTTTATTTCAATGCAACGCTCATTGACAATACTATAGAAGGATCGTAGCGTTGATGAAATAACTAGATTTGAACTGCCCGCGGCACTGATCTATTGGCCCGCGGGGATTCGGCCCGAGCACTTTTGCAAATGGCGCTGCCCAGTGGGGAGCGCTCAATAGCGGCAGTCCACTATCCAGTTATATAGAGATCAGTGATGGCGATACAGTATCGATATTTTTTAATATAGATACTTTTCTATCGATCTATCGATATATTGTATCGATACTTCACGTGACGATATTCGCATGTATCGATACTAAACCTACCGTTATTTGTGTCTTCCTCAACAACAGCCTAACATCACATCGCTTCAATAACAGTGAACGACACGTGAAGATGGGAATATTGTATATAATGTGTATGTTATTATTCAATAAAGAAATGAGCTTATGCAAATGAACATGTTTTTTTTCGCAATAATTCCTCATTTATATTCCATGCACCGATTTATCGATGTGTCGATGTTTCGTTTATATCGGTGTTTGTAAAATCTTTTTACATTAACATCGTTACAATCGAGGAGAATTCACAGCGACATAATCCGGAAATCGAATTTCCCGCGACTTTTGACGATTTCATTTTTTGTTTTCGTCAAGTTGCCGGCACTGAGTCGCACCGCGGCGATAATCTTCGATTTTCGCTTTTCGAAGACACACACACATCCACATTGGCGCGATGATGCCACGATCTTACTTCGTGTATGATAGTTTCTCATTATTACTGATGCAGTATAATTTCTCTGGGCCACTGTCGGCTTTCACACGAGTATTCAATATTCTCTGTATAATTACGCAACAGTCGTAATCGTTGATGCGATGAATTTGAAGGACGCGGACGATCGGAGATGCTAATTACTTGAGACCACTGTCACCTCGCAGCCTTCGGATATTGACAACGATTTCTTATGACCACTTGTTGAAATTTTTATTACCGTTTGCGGTTCGTCCGAGACGAAATAGTGAATATTCATGAATATCTCTCATCACGGACGGTGAACGATAGCCTAAACTGAACCAGTTTGAAGAATTTATTGACTAAAACGAACCCAACCTCGTATAACCTATTTCGTAAATAAACTACGATGCAGGGCGGCCTTTGATTCGATATTAAATATTAATCGTAGTCTATTTTTCTACCGAACGAACAAAATGCCGTCGCCTAGTTTTAACGTGGTTCTTAACTATTTCGAAAAGTATAAAAAGTGGGTAACGTCGAATCCTCAGCTGGTCGGGGACATCGAAAGCACGGTAAAATGGTTATCGTACTTCACGGCCGGTTCGTATCTCCTCCTCCTCAAACCCCGAACCCTGCGATCATACATTTTTTGAACAACATTTGTTTTCTGCAGGAAGGATAAACAACTCTACGCTCATGTCTGAGCTCGTCTATTCAATGTCAAATTTGCTCGTCTTGTTCAACGACAGATTGATCAACGCCAATTTGCCAATCGGCACTGAACTTCCCAAATATCAATCCAAGATCAGGATCTGGCTCACGGTCTTGGAGTACTCTGAAGTTCTGCTCGAAATATCAGCCAGAAAACTTTGGGGCGACGCTGGGAAATGGATGATCGTCGTAATACTTCAGAGTTTCAAGTGCGCATTTATTTCTAGAAGAATCTCCCTCTTAGACGTTTTTTATTCTCATTTTGTAATCAATTTTCTTTCGTTTTTGCTCCAGAACGGTGATGAGACTTCTGCTGGTTCACTGTTTCAAGGAACGAGTGACACAGAGTCCTCCGATTCCGCCATTGAAGCGTGAGAAACTAGCTGAGAACCCAGAAGCCGTTGAGAGTGACGGGTTTTCTCTAAAACGGTCAAAGAAAGTCATCCGCAAGGTCAATTCTGGCGGATATTCTCAGTACAGATCTTGGGCTCCCTTGCCGCCGATTGGGATCGAGGAAGGACAAAATCCCGTCGATATTACGCCCAGGAAGAAGCTGATTTTAGCGGAGGTTCGTCAACGATTGATGAAAAACGATCGATTCACAGACTAAACATACGTCCTTTGCCATTTTTTTAGACTCTGTATATTGTAAAACCGCTTGTACACTTGGGCTGTGTTTCCGTGAGCGGACAGAAGCACTGGAAGCCGTGGTTCTTGTCTCTTGTGATAGATCTGGCGAGGTAAAACCGAGTTCAGGATTTCTAGGGTCGAGATAATTGAATTTATTGGCTTTTCTTTTTCAGCCTTAATTTGTACAACGCGGAGACAAAGAGTTCTTCGCTCAGGAAAGAAGAGTTTGAAGAAATTTCGCGAAGACGAGTCGCCCTGCTTTTGTACTTTCTTCGATCACCGTTTTACGATAATTATAGTAGAGCAAAGATCTACGCGCTGTTGAAACTATTCTCTAGGAACGTACCGCTGGCTAGAATGATAGCTGAACCGATTATCAAATATCTACCTCACTGGCAAAGCACCTACTTTTATATGTGGTCGTGCTGAATTCCCAGGCAATAACGAATTCAACCATGTCTAATGACTGAATGAAAAATCGCTCATATTCGGAGTTTGAACTCTGAATTATTAGCCAGAAACAGGAAAATAGCATCAGAAATTATGGATACAGGATTTCAATTTATTCTTAGGGAGGGTAGTTTCGTTTTTCTTTGGATAAGGATATAATATATATTTGAAAAACGTGTTGATTTTTAAATATTCTTTAATTATGTATGTTATGATCCCACAGTTCAGGTTGAAATATGCCTAAGCCTGAATAAGAATTGGAAAGTAAATCGTAAATACACGTATATCTAATCATATCGTAAGCCTAGCATTCCAATTAAAAATAATTTTTCGATGTATAAAAATCAGCTTCGCTCTCTGAATTATTGATATTCGCTAACATGAATCAAATTTCAAGTCACGTTTTGATACACTTTTTTTTTATCTCTTCGACAAACAAAAGGCCAGAATACTTGATTTTCGGGTCCAATTATCGAACCGTAGTTATTTACAATATAAACATTTACGTATATATAATGTACAGTACAAATTTAGAGGATTTTTATCAATGACGGATATAATATCGCTCGTAAAAGTGGAAGAAAGATTGTGAAAACTGAATTAATATACGTAGTTTGGGGTAATTGAGCCACTTACTAATATTCGCTGTTTTTAACCAGAAGAGAAACATAAAAAAAATACTGATTATAATAATTTATAAGTATATTACATCAAAACTGGAATACATTTCAGCAGAAAATACAGATATGGCAATTAATTGATTATAGATATGACAACCGCGTGGTTATTTAATTATTATTCGCACATTTGAAGCAATGAATTTACGGTAACATCCTTTTTTCCCTGGTTAGCGTCGTACACGGATTTAATAACTTCGTGGTCGATGTTTGGAAACATTTCTGCGAGCTGTAAGGTAAAATCATTGAAATACATTTTTTTTTTTCCACTTAACGTTTCTCTCCAACCGTTCGACGCTATATTTACCTGTTTTAACTCAACTTCCGGGTTCACCCTCAAACTCGGATCCGCTATCGGAGCTGGAGCAACAGCAGGTGGAGCTGTGTACACGCTGACTGGCGCGTATGGCTGCAGGCCATACATGTTAGTCGATGGGACCATTAGTGGTATTGAAGCTACGTACGGATTCCCTGTGGTTGCCTGAAAAATAAACAAACGTTTATTTTCGATGAATTTCACCTCTTGCTACTCATCGATAGACGAAAGATGAACGTGGTTTCTGAAATCCCTGAGAATTTCAAGTTTTTTCGATCGAAAGATCGATAAACTGGTCTGGACAATGGCTTTTGGTACATATAAATGGGAAAAAAGAATTACAGACAATTTTCAAATTGATTTTCGAAAAAAAGAGCGAGAAATTACCGAATAACTGAGAACAACGTTGATCATTCCCTCCTGATTATCTCCTTGTTTTCCACTCAGGGGATACCAGTCCTCGTGAGTCTCTCCTCCTTGGATCACTTGAGGTGGAATTTCTATGTGACCCCACGCTATAAGTTCGTCCATCATGAACGAACACTCGTCGAATATTTCAACGTACACTTGCGTCACTCCGGGTGGAAGATAGCTGAAATATTCAAACAATTATGCAAGATATATTTCTAAATCTTCGAAAATCTTTCAGAAACCTTTCGAAATTCTTATTTAAACCTCTTTAAAAAATTCCAATCTATCAAAATCTCTGACAGTCTTTCTGAAACCTATTAAAATCTTTGGATTCTTTGAGAAGCTTTTAAATCTTCTATATACAATTGAAATCCGATGATACAGCAGAATCGATGAATGATTATCTCCTTATCTGGATCAGTTTCTTTGTACTAAATAATCATTTGCGATATTTAATACACCAAAATAATACCATTGCAAAACTTTATTCCAGTGTGGATTTTTTCCTCCATTAGTCGCCGTGTGTGTTTCATAGATCGAATGGCCAACTCTGAGTCTTACGTACGGATCCATTCTCGTCATGCCGTAATTCTTGACTAGTTTTGCCTGAAATTAACAAATTTTACAATTATTAGCTGTTTTAAGTTCAGAACAGGCGAGAAAAAAATATTTAAATTTCACCAAATTCCTTTCATTAAACACAAATAAAGAAAAAAAATTACTCAAATGATTCTTTGGGACTGTAAACTGAGCCAATTTGATATTAAAAATTGTAGGAATAATTCAATTTTGAAAGTTTCGATATTTGGGATAAAAAAAAGCTCAATGTATACAAAATCTGAAACGGTCGTTGCAGGAAAAAGTATAAAAATTAATAATTCTCATAGTCTTGCATATTCTATCTGGAATTTTGTCTGTACACCGAACGAACAGACATATCTGAAAAAATCAAAAACCATTCCCCTCGATCCACGGATCGCCCGAAAGCCAAATACGTTACCTGAGTAATTGTGACGCTGAGTCTTCCCATACGAGCAGCGACCATTGGCGGAGCGCTTTGGAGATGGTGCTGCAATGCTAGGGCAGCCTGTTGATCGGCGGCCTCTTGTTGTTGACGAGGGCTCTCCTCGACTCTAAGAAAGCCGTGGGGAAGGGCTCCGAGAAACGCCTGTGGTAAATATCAGGGAAAAGAATAGAAAAATGCGTAGGATTGAGTTTGATTTTGCCCAGAGTCCGATAACTCACCCGTTTTTTCCAATCATCGTATTGTTCCGCTCGCCCGACACTTGCCATGGTTGTTAAGTACGAGTGTATGAATTCCTGGTAACGAAACGAGGAATATAATGTGATAAATTGAACGAAACCCTTCAGTCTGCTTCGCGGAGAGACGATGACGTAGGTAAATACGCTTATGTGTCTCGATCAGCTGACGATGCAGTCGCTTCACTGTCTGACTGACTGTCAATCGAAGAGGTTAGAATAGAGTCTGCTAGCTAGAGATACACTAGTTAGTAATGAGTCGTATTTTGACCTCGAACCTTATTTCGGATCGGGTCGTTGCGCCCGACATTTCAGTAACGAACACACGTCACACGCCGCCCCAAAGGTCGGGTGATTTTACGGCAATACGGCGTAGATAAAAAATGAGCTAGACGGGGGATTTCTTTGCAATGTTTAACCACTCACGGCGCTCGCAGGAATCCCCTCGAAAGTTTTGTGATTATTTTTCATTATTATTGTACGAGATTACCTTCAGTCAAACCGCCCCTTTTTTATTTATTTTAAAATTATTGACGTACAAAGAGTACAACGGATGGCTGTGGGTGCATCGTCTCATCCAGCCGTTGGTTCGTATCGTTGTTCGTATCATAGAAATCTGTCTTACATATCTGAAATTAAAGCCACCAGTCGCGATTTGGAAGAGCTTAAGTCGACCCGGCGACTCTGTCGATAAGGTAGAACATGATAAACTTCGGGCCTGCTTTCGCGGCAAACGAGAATTCAGACAATTTTTGAACTTTGAATCGAAAGTGGAAGCCAAGGAGGATTAGATTCTAATCCTCCTTGGTGGAAGCCAGTCATGAAGAATAGGCACCGAGATCCTTTGAAAATTCAATTATTCACGCTATCAACGTGTATTAATTTTTTTTATATCAATTTTTTGTGGGGAGTTTTGACGGGTTCTTCAAAAGAAGCCGATCCACGGAGTATTCAGACTATTCACGACGGTAAGCATAAAGCGGAAAAAACGTTTCAGAAGTCGTAAAAACTAAGTTCAAAGGTTGACATTTTTTCGGGAGCCTCTCGCGACTGTTTGATAAATAAGGCGTCGGAATTCGCGATACGTCAATTCCTCCAAAATATAACTTGTAGAAATCGTGCAAACATCTCAGTCATCCGTCGGTGGTTTCCTGCGTTGCGTTCGGTGTGAAAAAAAAGTGGACAAAAAAAAAAATCAACAGTTCCGATCGGAATTTCTCATCCCTCCCCTTTTACCTCCGAAAAACCGAGTGGAATCGTGAAATGTTAAAAAATTAAAGAGAGGAATGAAAAATTGGGTGATGCGTTAGTTTTGAATATTATTTGTATTTGTATTTTTTTGTTTTCTTATTAAAAAAGATATACAGTCCATTTTGGTCGTTTATGAAAAAACATTTTGAAATATTATATTCTTCGAATATTAGTATCAAAAATCATTCAACAATTATATTAAAAAAGCACGTAATACATTTATTACATACTATGTATTCTTTTTTCTTTTTCCTTTCAGTTAGGTCATTATTAGATCTATCTATTCAAATATAAACACGCATTCACATTAAAAACATTAATTTGTTCAAACACTCTTCGTGAATATTATGATTTATGAATTTCGCATCAGTGGATACAAAAATATACAACAGCACGCGATGCTGCAATCATCGTCTTATTGATAAAAATCTTCTCTTCTTCTTTCAATCTACAGTATCCAAATTTTTTCTCGTGCCTTTTAAAGAACGACGTAGCTCGCCAACCAATTTCACATTTTAAATCGATGTTTTTCAACCTTGTCGCACAACTAATATTAAATGATATGACTTCGGGGACGTATTAATAGAGTCTCTTCTTTTTTTTTTTGTTAATCCGATTCATTGAAATAATCAAGTATCTTATATTCATTTTTATAGACTATCATTATCGAATAAAATATCTGTCGACAAAAACAAACATGATAATTCTATAATATATAACAGCTTGACTTTTCCTCTACTATTACTTTGGTTCAATACGTAAGGCGATCTCATCGTATCGTTGCATGTAAACCTATTTATGAGTATATGTAATCTTTATATACAAAAATACGAACGCATACCGATATACATAGGTATGTGAGTGGCTGAGTCTGTGTATAAAAGGCATCCTAAGTATTTACACGTATGTACGAATCTTAATCCTAATACTAGGTACGTACAATGGTTTAAGGCTCGTTGATGTTTATATAGATCAATTACATTCTTTCTAATGTGATGTTACATACGTTCGAGCACGTATATCGCACATTATTATTTTTTTCTCCCCTTTCTTTCAGAGCTGATTTTGTAACATCGATGATTGTCATTTAGGTTTTCTGATAACTTTATTTACAAGATGAGAAATTTGATATTTTCTTGAACCTCTGAATATTGGGATATATACACTAGACCCTAGTGTCATTGGAATGTAAGAGTCTTCAATTTTGCGGTTGAAGTGTGGCGTTAACTGTTTGAATATGTATCAGCGTTTTCCTCTTCGTTATGAATCTAGCTCTGAGTAATAGGTATTAATTTTGCAACATGAGCGCCTCCAAGTTTCTGGTTAGTATCGTTTCTTTTACAGCGTTAAAGACCACTTTAATATTCTCGGTATCAACGGCAGTCGTGAAATGATGAAATATCTTTTTCCTCGGATCTCTTTTTACGGACGTGAACATATCTAATATGAAATTTTGAACGTCGTTTATGGAATGTGGATCGCCTTTGAAATTTGGAAAATACGAACTCAAGTCCGTATCGTTCGACTTGACCTTTTTCGCAAGTAAATCAGTTTTGTTTAGAAATAAAATTATCGATACTTCGGTGAAAATTACGTTGTTCACTATCGTGTCGAATATATTCCTCGATTCTTCGAGTCTGTTTGTCCGTCTGGAAGAAACAAAACGAAGATTATACGTTAATTAGGAATAAAAAAAGGGGCGAAAATCTCGTTTAAACGATTCTATAAAACTCTCACCTATCTTCCAACAGGACTTGATCGAACTCCGAAGACGATACTAAAAATAGAATCGAAGTAACGCTGCTAAAACACTGGTACCATTTCTGTCTCTGCGATCTCTGACCTCCGACGTCGACGAATAAAAATGGAATATTGTTAATTTGAATAACAAATTCGGATATTCCCTTCGTCGCTTTTCTGCAATGCAATATATCCTGGTGCGTCGGTACGTAATCCTGAAACAAATAAATCTTTTCATAGAAAATTGAATAATTCAATGGATCAAAATAATCGACAACTGCGACTGACCTCTCTCGCGATTCTGTCCAAACTGTCCAGGAAATATTGAACGGAGTCGCTCTGCGGATGAGAAGAATTATAAAAAAAAACTGTAAAAATTTGAATAAACTCTCGAATATTTACCAATTGGAATTCTCGTCGTCTGTCGAAGGCTATTCTAATCGAAGCGTCGTCCCAAAGAGTTTTGAGACTTGGTACGTAGCGCTGGAACAATTTGGCGTCGAAAGTCATGGCATTTTCTATTCTGAGCAGCAGATTACCGACGTCGTGGTTCTTCGGGTTCTGCCAGGATATGTGAAGCTTGTCTCTCGCGTCTACCAACACCTTCATCCCCTTTATTATATTCTGGTAAATAACGTGACGATACTCCTTCACGACTTCAGGCTCGAATTTGAGCCCGTGAATAATCCTCATCTGCTTAAGAAACGTCGATTTACCGCTCTCTCCGGCGCCCAGCAGCAGCAGTTTGACCTGCCGCCTGAGGATCTGACGATCCTTTTCCAGCATTCTGTCTATTTCCTGGCTCTTGTATCGCTGCTCGATTTCCTCGGGGCTGAATTTAAACCGCAAACAGCAGGTCGAGGACCAGGTCAAACCTCCCGGCATTTTTGAATTCAGGTTTGTTTTTTATCGTCTATTGATAGTTTGATTTTTCGATACCACCTAACCTATGATTGTCGACTAATAGTCTGCAATTTCGTTAGGACTTCCCGATGGTGTCTGATAGGAATATTAATTCTTCACGATTTGAGGTTATCCTTTGTATACGAGACATGGTCAGGCGATAATCAATGATTAACGTCATTCTGGCACCTTTTTTCGGTATTCATTATCCCCAAATGCACCACGGATCGGTTTCAGCTGCCTATACGGTTGCGGGAATATAGTTTTTTAACCTATTATATCGTATAAATTATAATATACCCATATTGCGAACCGAGGGGAAACTTGACACTATATTTTTTATAACTCAACGGACACACACACCCACCCACCGAGCATAAGTCACATGTTATATTCTATTCGTTAATCATTATATCTCGTAAAACACAGTCGCGGCTCGTGTGCCTGTGTGTGATGTGTAAATAGACTGAACACACCCTCCTCGCGAACGTGAATCTACGCGCACCTCGAATTCCACGGACTATGGAGTCGGGGAAAGGTTCGCTGGCGTGAGCAGCCGCCATTTTTCTAGTCCGAAATGACCGTGACGTCATTTGGTTACTAAACATGGGGAAATGTGTGATATGTGAAGCGGCAAACCCTAAAAATAGTGGGAGAACAGTTTTTTATTTAGTTTATCGCTTAATTATCCAGTTATGGACTCAAATTCTCTTAGAATCGTTCTGAGTTGAACACTATTTGAATCTCCCGCGCTTCAATGTCGATTTAGACTACAAAAATGGCGGCCACGAGCGCGTTCAATCGGGGCCAACTCGCTAGCATGCGAGTCTACGTATGGGGCATTCCATGCGAAATCGACCTACCGGTGACCCTCGACATCTCAGATGTGGTCCGTGATTTTTTGTATCATTCTTTCTAGTCTCAATAGCAATTACAGTCTTTTTCATATTTTTTAAAATTAATTTGAGCGCGTGGTGAATTTTCAAAGTTTATTTTTAAACACCCGATGACCCTGACCGAAAAATCTGAAAAGAATTCTATTCGATATTCAGAGGAGAAATAATGATACGAAAAATCGTGGACCAGATTTGAGAGGTCGGGGGTCAACCCCAGGTCGATTTGGCATGGAATGCCCCATATATATCTGTGTCGCACGGGAATCGTTTAGCGTTTGTGGGATCTGACCAATCGCTGATCGGCTGTGGCTACGGGCGAGAGAACCTCCGGGGTTTATAAGCCTGGCGCTAGTTTATCGAAAGGAAAACAAACGCCGCGCACGCCAGTGGAGTCAGTGTCCACAAAGCAGACGACGCTCACTTTGACATATTATTGACACAAAGAAATCGTTCGGGGAAATATAATAATAACTCGATTATTTTTTTTCTCCGTTGTAAATTCGGGTTATTTAGTCGGATCGATAAAATGACATCCACTACACAAGTGGTGAGTGTGAAATTGCTGTTTTACACAATATTTTTTGTTCAACATCTCCTTCGCAGACTCACGTTCATTATTTTATGACACTCGCATTGGATTTTTAAATTCAAACGTCGATATCTGATTCTTCTTGGTGTTAATATTACTTTGATTTTTTTATTCTGAATGATAAAATCGATAAGCCTATTCACGGCGTTCAAGGTTCGATACGTTTTCACGCTAATTATTCATGAAAAGCTATGATTCTTTTCTTTTATTAGGTATTAATTATTCAAGAACAAAGAAATCATTCACCTAGATCGTATGCACAAGTCGTTGCATATATACGTTGCCTGTGTTGCCTGATGATATCAAATTCGAACGACGCCACATCATATTATTCGTTCGATAAATCAATATGATAATCGTACTAATTATTTCTATTCGTACGAAAGGCTTCACCTTAAGACTGTAATATATCGCATCGCGATTCAATTATCGATGTATAGATGCACAGAAGAAAGGGTTGATAATGGGAAATAAAAAAATCAATATTTATTTATTCAAATTTACAGAATTAACTTCCTCAATTTTATTTTATTTCATTTTTCGTTTTTGTACATAAAAAATATATTCTATAAATAAATCTGTTGAATAATTATTTAAAATTAATCAACTCGCTTTGTTATTTTATCGCGACGATTCTTTACAGAGTTATTTATACGGTAGGTATACCAAAAATAACGGTCGTATGATATGTATATGTGTACATTAGGCGAGAGAAGAAAAAACGTTTCGTAAAGTATACGCAGATTTTTTTTTTGCTCTCGTCGTTGTTATTCATTTACTCATATTATACTGAGTATAAAACATAAACCTGTTCATAAATAAATATGAAAACGAGAATAATTTTTTTAGAATAATTACCAATTATAAACGTATATATTATTTTTAATTATTTCCTCATTGTTCAATTTTTAAACTGTTGAAAACATTTTTTAATCTGTACATATTTTCTTTTATACGAAAGTAGAACGTTATTGCATTGTTTATCATTGAAGAAATATAAATTGTTTTTATCTATGAAAGAGGTAAAAAATATATCTAGATCTGAAGTATAAATTGTTGCGCAGTTTTTCTAGATTACACACTTGGGTTTGTGGGACTAGAAAAACAATGCGCGCGATTAAAATGGCGCGTATATTTGAATTTAAAAAAAGTAAAACTCATCCATCGCATACCTATATTCTCTTTGTTTTTGTATTTTATACATTTTAATTACTTATTATAAAAGGTTATCGACAATTTTTTCATTTATTTTCTATTCCATTTCACAAAACTTTCATTCTCTTATTACAGATAAAGAGTGTGGGTCCAAAATTAGTACCATTCTTCAAAAGCGTTTCCGTTTACTTTGTGATATTGGCCGAACAGCCTTCTCTGTTGACCGCCTGTTTCAAATGTTTGCCGATAATCAGTCTGATAGTTTTTATCCTCCTACACGGTATTAATTTATCCGAAGAGTGAGTATAATTCTTGTCCAATCCAAATAATCTACCTGCGGGTATTTGAATAATAATAATAAAATATGTTTTCACCCGACTACGACAAAATGACCGTATTTCGCCCCTGAAACGCGGGTCGAAAGTCGTCAATTTTGGACCAGAGGGAAGAAAAGTCGATTGCCGGGCAAAAGAGTCCACTTTTTTGCCCGGCAATTTACTTTTCTGCCCGGTTAATCACTTCTCTTCCTTCTGGTCAAAAATTGACTAGCTTATACTTTCCACTCGCGTTACAGCGACGGAATAAGGTCATTTTATCGAAGTCGGGCGAAAAATAGCATATGCCACACGGGAGGAGCGCAATTTTCGCAAAAAGGAGCGCAAAGAAAAATCGCGCTCTTTCCTCCCTTGTAGCATAATATACTATTTCTTCTTTCTTATCAGGTACAAGTTTCCGCGGAGGATATTGACCGGATTGCTATTCAGCTGTATCGGAGACGCTCTCTTGGTATGGCCGTCCTGTTTCATTCCAGGTATGGGAATGTTCGCCGTCGCTCAAATCATGTACATAAGAGCCTTTGGCTTTTTTCCCATCAACGCTATAGTGGGCGGAATATTGTACGCCATGTGTGCAATAGGTGAGCACCGTAAATCCACATTTACTCAACTCCGATGAAAGCACTGACTAACTTCTAACTCTTTATTCATATTTAGTCATATTTCTACTGATGCCGGGACTCAACGGCGTTCTAGCAATCGGAGTTCCTGCCTATACCATACTCCTCACTACTATGGCTTGGAGGGCGATAGCCAGAGTGCAATTCTTTGAGGTGAATAGAATTCTATGAAAATAGAATGACTAATCATTACTAAATAACAAAATTGAATTCTTTTTTTAAACAGGATTTATGGACTTGGTCAAAGATGTGCAGCTGCGCCGGCGGTATATTTTTTGCGATATCTGACGCGTTGCTCGGATTCCATTATTTTCATACTCCGATGCCTTATGCTCCGGTAATTATAAACGTTAATGATATTTTAATTGGAGGTCGACTAGTTATTCATTTGGAGTGCTGCGTGTTTTTTTCGCTTCAGGTGATCATTATGGCTACATACTACGCAGCCCAGTTTGGAATAGCTTTGAGCGCAGTTGATTCCAGGTTGCACGTTAAATCGGATCAGCATAAACAGCGGTGAGATTTTACGGCCGAATAATTTAGAGGTCTAGGTGTTATTGACTCGAAATTGTTGACTAATCTTTACATCAGTGAAGGTTTTTTGTTTTGTTTTGTTGTTTTGTTGGGTCGGTGATTTTTAGGTGAATTGAAAAAATAGAAAAATCTACATAATTTTGATCTTCAATATCATTTTTGCTTTACTTAGTACAAAGAAAAATATCCCATGATTAGTTTTAGCGAATCAGTGTAGCAGTATTTCAACAGTTTCACACTACTATTTAATTTCATGGAAATTTGAGATGGAAACCGAAGAATAATATTATAGGTGTTCTAAGAAGGACAAAGGGATGAAAAATTCTGCTTTCAAGATTGCGGAGGCTCTGTGATATATAGAATGAAAATAAGTCTGAGATAAACGAAACCGTTTTTTAATTTTTGTTTGGTATTAATTACTTTTTTTCTCTTTACATTTTTATTCTCTCGTTTCTATTAGCTAATGAAAACGATATTTTCTGGGTACAGAATTGTGGAGTACCTCAGGTAGCAAAGAAGACTAGTTGTCCAACGTTCTGATTGTAGAGGCATTTCAATTAGCCGTATAATAGCAGCTGCATTATTGGCAGTTCCTTACATAACGTCGTTGCACTTGTTCAATTCAATTTAATGACCTTAAATCGGTGAATATACACGCCATGACCATAAGTATGAAATCGTTACGTATTACGTAATGATTTTACATATTATAAGTGGTGCATTGCTATATTTATACACGCCGTTTTACGTTGAAGGGTAGAGTTGACATATTTATGGCGTTTAATCTATCTGTCGTATTACATCATATTCACAGTATCTATAAAATTTGATCAATGATCGTTCGCATACAGCGAAAGATAAGTGATTTGATTGATAAAAAAAGAATTGTTTATTGAGATTCTTATCAGTTTACAATTAGGTGAATAGAAAGTATAAACAAAAACACAAAGTCAAGACAATATAATAATTCAGATTATAGAAATTAGAAAAAAAAAAGAAAAGAAATTGCCAAATTAAATCTATTTCGCAAGATAATTGGGTAGCTGAAAATGTTTAATTCGTTAACTCTTTGATCTGATTCTACTGAATATATTTTTTTAGTAGGTAGGTACCTATAATCAACAATAATAAGATGTTTAGAATTGATCTCAATCTCTACTATCAACAAAATATTTTTCCATCATAAGCGATTATATCCGTATATGAAAAACGACGGGGATAAAATTATTGTCTGTAATAATAATTGTCACTGTGTCGTGCATATCTTACATTTAGATGAATATTGAAACTTATGTTAGTAGGATAATTTTAATCAATCATCAAAAACAAACCGATAATATTATTAGGAATTCTAATTATTTTGACTATGAACCCGTTTTCGACAAATGAATGTCGATTTTACGGAATATTATATATTTGGTATAGCGATAACTGTGCAGCGTTCATATCACGATGTTGGAACTTTTAACGTGGTAGTAAAAAAATTACATAGGATCTAGAAACGTACGATCTTAGTCAATTTACCTGTAATGTGATAAACGAATAATCCATGTCGCAAATGTTACTTGATTAGAGCCTATTATACCATCTGTTTATTAGCTTGTTAAATAGGTCGATTAAAAAATGTTATATATTATAAATAATAAAATATGAATCTTATAAAAATATAGTATAAACATTAGTTCGTATAGAAAAATGTTGTTCTTCAACTGTAATTACGTATCAATGTGGTGAAGACAAAAAAAAAATAACGGGTTTTCATTCTGAACAAATTATCAAGACTATTGATTTTCCTCCGTTTTATTCGATAATTTTATTCAAAAAATGATATTCATTATTTTTTCACATAAACAAAAAAGAAGGTTCGCTGCTCTCACTGATTCGAGATTCAACCGAATTTCTTAATTCGTAACAGACTTAACAAATATTTTGAACAACGTATGGGAAAGAATTATTTTTTGATCGCTTATCTTGATCACTTCAAATATGCTCACAAAATAAGAAATTCATAAAAATTAACACAAAGAATTCTGAGTGCAACGGTACTCGACTCATTATGCGGTGGCGTGTTTGATAAGCCTAAACAAATATCGAAACGTGTGTGTAATCTCCTGCAGGCTACACGTTTTTGCCATCTACTCGAATTTGACGTTAATATAATTTATAGCACTAAACACCGCGAGGTGAGAAAAGAAAGAAGATAAATTGTTAACAATATTTACAGTTATTTATGGTATGTGAAGTTGAGAAAATACTTTTCAGGTAAATGAGGGTTGACTATTTATTTTCGACTGATATTTTTTACGGTTCGACGAAATCTGTGAACCGGTCGAGACTTTTGTATCACTTTTTTTTGCCAACTTTTGCTTTTTTTCCAGCAGCAGCAGCTGTCGGCTGTTTTGCCCTTTTGTTTGTCTGTTTATCAGAAGTGCTCGATTTTTCTTCTTTCTTATTGAAATCGTATTTAGCCGTTAAACGCTCTCTTATCAACGCGGCTTTTATCAATTTCCTCCAATTACCCCAGACCCTCTTCTCGTATTTTTCCTTGGCTCGTTTCTCAGCCTCTACTTGCTCCACCTCCCAAGCCTCTCTCAATACATCCTCGAATTCCTCGCAAACAATGAACCCTTCAAAAGCAGGCAGCGCTCCGTGTCCTCCAAAGTTGAATCCAACCACAGCTGGAACACAATCGATGTCCAATTTTCGCGCGACTCGATTCAGCGCCGGAACTGCGAGGAAAAATATGTTACACATCTTTATTGCTAGCTTGCTTCATTCGGATTCGTTTACACCCACGTTTCATGTGCACAGTCCCCTTGGGCAGCATGCATTCCTTGAACAGATCAACGTTCCCATATTCGTTCCTTGGAACAACGCCGTTTTTCGCCTCCGGAGGAACGTACTGATCCGTTTGCCACTTTCCAAATACTTCAAGGGCCTCGTCCTTCAGCCTGGCTCCTGAAAGCTTTTTTCAATACCGCATCAAGCATCGAGCAACGATACAGAACGAAGACATCTGGTTGGCCAGAGTGTTTCGATACCTTATCATACTTCGGCCTGGCTTTGACGACCTTGTAACGAGTCTCTCCAGGTCTCACCACCCTCGCGCTTTTCACCCAAGTTTCACGCGAGCATAGAGTATGAACGCAGTGACGAGAGTATATCGCTTCTCCTCTGACGTACCCCAACGGCACAACGTCCGGGGGATACAGAGCTTCGAATTTCAACAGATGCCTTTGCAGAACGTACAGAGGATGGCCCTTGCATTCTGATACAGTCTTTGGCAGAGGCTGCTCCAATTCTCTGTGAAAACGATTACGAATTAGGTGCATTAGAAAATGTTTCGAGGGCCCCAACAGGGTTTGGGATACGAAAAAAGAAATACTTCTGCTTCAGCATCTCGTCCTCCGCCTTAGTCAGAGCTGTTTCGGGCTCTTTCCAAGGTGTGTGAGCTTCGAGCCACCATTTCTCGTCGATTCTCTGTTTTCGAGTGACCGTGAGCCAATGTGGACAATATCGTCTGGTGACATCCCTGATTTGTCCTTCCGAATTCCACGCCATGACATAGAGAACAGGATCCGTGGCGTGTTTCTGTGAATGGTAAAGAAAAATCGAGTCATTCAGGTCCCAAATTCATCCAATCCAGTCCCATACTCACGTAAAGATCCAAAGTGCAGTGGATCTTTGCCTCAGGGACGCTGACGCTGATCCAGTTCTCCTCAGACTCGACGTAAACTTCGACCCACACGTCTTTACCCTTCTTTACTTTTACTGGTTTCTTATCGTTCTCTTCATCGGAGTTTTCTTCGTCGGATGAAAGCAGCCTCCTAGCCAACGAGCTATTCCTTGCCTTTCCCTTCTTTGATCCTCCAGCCTTGGAAGCTGGTTTGGAGTTTGGCTTCCTTCCCCTAGATCTAGAACTCCGTTTTTCAAAGACCTCATCGTCATCCTCTTCTTCCTCTTCGTCGTCCACTTCAAACTCCTCCTCATCTTCGCTCTCCTCTTTCTTCTTCGGAAAGTGTTTGTCAGCCGTTTTTGACCCGGACCTCAAACTCCTCCCTGGTTTTTTAACCTCCTCTTTCTCAACCTTGACCGGTTCTGGTTTCACAGCTGCCTTAGATCTCAGAGCAAGTTTCTTAGCCGGTGGTTTACTCTCCGGGGAAGAATCCTGGTCCCTCTTCCTCTTCAAAACATCAACCGCCCTCTTCCTCGCCTCAGTCGCTCTCCGAAGCCTGGTAGATATGTTGGGCTTATTTTCTTCCTCCTTTTTCACCGGGCTCTTTTCCTCTTTTGCTCTCTTCTTCGCCGTTGTCTTTCCAGTTTTCTTCACCTCAGGCTTGCTCTGCTTTGCCACCTCAGGAGCGATCAATTGGTCCCTGGTCACCTTCAGTGCCGGAGGTTGAAGGGATACGACCAGTCTACAAGTCAGTCCCAAGGCTCTCAATGTGGCGACGTAGAGCAGGACCAGCTCCTCGTATCTGTAAACCTCCTTGTCTTTCAGCCTCCGCAGAAGGTTCAGGGTGGTGATAGGCTCCTCGGGCTTTCCCGAAACGGTTTTCAAGACTCCAGAAAACCACCTGGTGATCTTTTCAAGATACGCAAGGTCAACTCTCCCCTTGGGGTAGCTGTTCTTGGGGACGAGCTTCATAGCCGCGCTGAGCAAGATCGGATTGTTGATCTGTTTGTTGAGATAAAAGCCGTGCGCGAGCCAGCAAAGCAGTCCGACTTTGTGGAGGAAGACCTGATTCGACCTCAGCTGCTGATTGAGCTTCTTCTTCAAGAGATCCTCGATAGTTTCGTGTCTCTTCTTCTTCTTCTGATTGAAAATCAGGTTCGGTTCAACGAGCGTGATCTTGACGCCCTCTTTGGGAATGCGGTAATCCGAGGGAGCCGTTTCGGCCGCTAAATCTTCCTCCGGTTCATCCTGATCCTCGGCAGACGTTGACGCGGTCGCTCCGGACTCTCCGAGCATGAGAAGATCTGCGATTTCATTAGTCAGCTCGGTTTTAGCCGGTTTCACCGTCTTGTTTTGATTCTTAGCAGGGCTCGAGACGTCCTTGGGCTTGTTTTCCTCGTTGCGGACGAATTCCGGCCGCTTAGTTGCCTCGAGGTTTTTGAGCACTTGGGCCATGAGGTCGGATCCGGCTTGCCGACCGTGGTCATCGTTACAGTCCTCGAAGTCCGATTCCTCGGAAGATTCGGGTTTCGGTAACGGTTGATGTTTCTTTCTTTGTGATGTCTTCGTGAAAAAAGGCGATATGGACTTTAGCTTATCCGGAGGTACCGTAAAATCGTTGCTACTATCCGAGGAACTGTCGCTTTCGGATCCCTCATCGCTCATTTTGCGGTCTAAATCCTTGTCGATTGTTAATCCTGATTCAATTTTTGACAAAGGGATAACCTCATCGCAACAAATGTACACAAGTAAACCCGAGTCTCCTCGAGCGCGCGAAAGTGTCAACGGTATACGCAATATTGCATAACTCAAAGCACATGGGAGATTCAGCGCCATCTATCCACCATATCATGTATCGAAGGAGCGAGGCTCTTCTTTACCGTAGGAATCGCCCAAAAACTAATCGATTATTTTCGTCACTCGATTAATCGGAAGTATGAATTTTTCTCTCACACTTCTGACCCAAATTTCACTTTGAATATAGATTTTCGATAATCGATTAATCGATGCATCGACCGTCCCTACCTTACCGACTTAGATCGTATATTAACTCAATAGATGGCGGTAGCCGCTTGTTGCCGAGTGAAACAAGGCAGACTCGATATCTCAGTCGATAAAAGCGCTATCGGCGTTGAAAATTGAAGGATATTGGAAGAAATAAATGAAAAAAAGAGGTTTTTTTTTCATAGATAAAATCAATTTATTAAATATATTTTATTCAGTATGTAACGTTTGAACAGTGTGTTAATCTTGGAAAGACTCGGAGACGGAGGGGAGGCTGGGTGTCGGATCGCTCTGCGTCGTGCCTGGCTCGACACCCTCAGCTACCATGGGCCATGCTCCGCAGCCACTGCCGACGCCACCCAGTGGCTCACCCTCCTATTGCCTCCTGGAGCTAAACTGATTATAGCCAGGAGCGCCGGGCCCCTCCGTCTGCTTAATTAAATTACAAACTTACAATCATCTAATGTTATGTGGACCTTGCCGTTTTACTTCTATAAGTACGACTGGCGAATTTACAGCACTGAAATTTCACTGACAATGGAAATGCCTTCTTCCCGTTCTCTTATTCCTCAAAATATATTTCAATATTTTAAATTCCAAGTTTTGGGTCTAGTATTCTAGTAAGAAGAGCAAGATTTTCTTTTATAGGGTGATAAATAAACTATGCAAAACAATTTTTATTTTCAGCATGAACGGTATTTTTTCTGTTTTTATTTGTGTATTTCAACGATGATCTAGTTGTATAGTAATCGTTGAAAAAGACACGTGCGTGTGGTGTAACACTTGAAGTTTTCTGTTTTCATTTCCATAATCCAAGTGTTGCTGTATCGTACATCCAACGGTTGTATTACACGAAGATGAATGTCCTGGTAGAAATCCGAACGGCGTCCAGAAATATTAAATTGTATTCCTATGGGCCGTCAAGTGTAGAGTGGAAGGGGGGGGAGGCGAGTACTAACCAATATTTAATCAACTTTGGAGGAGAATATTATTCTCCGGACAAATCAAGGACATATGTAGCGGACCACGTCGTCCCCCTTTCCGGGTTCAGTACGCGCTGTATATACCTATGTAGCGTGGAAGCATAGTGTGTATAGTAGAATGGCAAAAGAGAGAAATTTGCGGGGGAATCCCCCCCCACGGTCTGTAGCGTGCGGCGTGTGGCGTGTTGTGTGCCGTAAATCCCAGGGGAGGGGAATTCCTCCCTGTCTCTAAAAGTACATACTGTACACGGAGAACCGGCAAACCGGCAAACCGGCGAAACCTAGGGGCGGAGGAGCCGATCGACTCGTGAGAACAAGTGCAGTACAAGTGTCGCACCGTTACTATCCCTAGGGATCAAGTGAGGTAGCTGGGTACGGGTGAGAAACGGATGAATTTCTACCTCTTCTCTACCTGCAGTAAAACTACCATTTCTGACTATAGTACAGATTTCTTTGCCCTCCTTAACGGGATGGAAGTCACAGTTTTTTTTTTACCCGGTAAATAAACCGGGGAAAAAAACTTTGACAGGAGGGAAAAAAAACTCGCGTAACCATAGTAACTTATGTGGAAGGAAGCAGGCGTTTCGTCTCGCGCATTTTGCAGAACACGTTTTCACTCTCGGGCCTCAAGAAACGCCTGCTTCTTTCCGTTGATGCATAATATACTATTTTTTGTGTTTTTCTTTGTTTAAGTTCGAAATTTCATTCATGAGACACAATACGGAGGACGAGGAACTTTCAGAGTCAAAGTTTCACCGATATTTGATTCCGTAAATTAAAGGTCCTTTGTACTCGAAATATTCGCGAACCAAGTCTCTGGGGGTTCGGAGATATCTTGCTCAATTGATTCCGCGTTCCCCAATCACGTCGAATTAGCTCCCTCGTGTCGGAGGAGTAGGTTGAATAAACTTTTTAGCATACTGGGGGTTCACTGAAAACTTTGAGCGTATAATACAAAGTTTTTCTCGAGTTATTATCAATAGGATCCGAACAAGGAACGAACGATGTATGGGTACTTTTATCTCAGTGATACTGACAGTTGTACAAGAAAGTGAAGATGCGGTGGGAAAGTAGAGCGTATATATATAATTCAACTTTCCTCTTCGAATCATGTCAATCCGTTAGAGTAGCTTTGCTCCGGTGGCACATCTGGATAAAAGAATGAATCGGTGAAATCGATACAGGTTTTTTTTTCTTTTTTTTGCACTATTGCTGTACTAGTTTCAGATTGTTTCTGAACATTTGTATTTCGCACTCGAATATGTATTGAAAAAAATCGAGCGTGTAGTCAAACTTGTATATACATTTATTATCGCAAGAGGTGCGACTGGAGGACAAATGATAGTCAGGTAAAAACAAGGATTGCGTACTCGGCAAATTATTCAACGTCCCTTCCTCAATTTTTTCATATTCTTCAGTCTGTTTCAATGTCACAGTGAGTCACACGAAGAACAGAAGAAGCTGCCATTGAACTCCAATACGGCGAACTAAAAATTGTCCTTAATTTTGTTTAAAAAAAAAAAAGAGGCTCGAAGCAATTTTTTAAGGATTTTTTCTCCGGGCTTTGAAAGCTTTGTGAGGGAAGTAGTGAAAGTTTGGATAGAATTTTAGAATTTTATCTGAGTGATCTGGGATTCACAATCAGACATTCATTACAAACTTTGAACCAAACTTTAAGCCTACGAAATCCTCTACTGCTCTTAACAGTCGTGAAATGTGAATTCTATGAAATTCAACTCTTGATTTTTACGTAATCAACTCTACTTTTTCTGTCATGTTGAAAATTCGAGGAATGAAAGAAATATTCCTCTGTACTTTCCGGGAGAAGGCAAAGAAGTATAAGTTCACAACAGAAGAAATAACAACAATTTGTTTAAGCAGTACGAAATTTTCGGGTGGGGAGTAAAAACTTTGAATGACCAAACTTCCAAATTTTAACATTGAAGCTTTCGACCTCCACTCGAAAACATACACTGTGAGAAATAAAGTGTTGAAAAAGGCCCATAAAAAATTGTATGTCGATTTCAATATATTGCATTATTTGGTTGCATTATTGATTGAAAAAAAAATGTCAGAACTACACGTTGAATGTTAGAATGATATAAATTTGTGTTATATCGACATGAAAATGTCACAAATATATATGTAAAAATTCCAAATTTTTCTCTAAGCAGTGAAACATCAAAATTAAGAAATTCCGAAGCTTCTGACCCCACCGAAATTTTCAAAAACCATACGAGTCGTATAAGAAGATGAAAAAAATCCACGAAAATAAGAAGAAGAAGACGAAGAAGAAGAGGGAAAAAAGTTTAATCCACCTGCCTGAGGGTCACTTACAACAATTGATCGTAAAATCAAGGGGTTTGTGTGTTCAAAAGATCAGGCACCGTCGAATGATAGCGTTTCATTTTAACATGATGGTGGTCGGGCTCCTCCATCACCGGGTTTGTCGCTATGTGGTCCGTCGCGGGGGCGGCGGACGACCCCCGCACTCGATCCCGTCCGTTAGTTGGGGGTATGGAAACGGGGCTGCCGGGGGATGCGCGGGGAAACTGTGGGCGGTCGTCCGGGTCGTTCGCGATTCACCCCCGACGGAGGGAGCGGAATCGTCGCGTTTGTTGGACGCGGGGGTGTACGCGCAACCCCCGCGTCAGCGAATCCTGCGAGGTCTGGGTCCACCTCGGCCATAGAGTCAGGTCGGGTTAGCCCCGCCCTTGCGCACCCTTAACGCCGTTATTGAATTAAGCTTATCATTTGATTTTGAGGAAACCCACCAGTCGGTTGTCTCGGGTGCTCTTAGCGGGACGAAAAACTTCGCTATCACGGATAATCGCAATAATTTGATATACCTGATCCGATTATATCCTTCGCGAGGTTCTACAGCCGCGGAGAGGTGGTGGGTTTACATCTCCGGGCTCGTGGCCGCGCGGCCAAGGTTTCATCCGGCCGTTATACCCGAGGCTTCTTACCTCGACACCTGCCGTCGACCCCAAGGTCCGCCCGTCAGGGCACCGGGTTGGCGTCGGCCGCCTCCGGGTCGCGATAACACAAAAACAAAATCACCCGACATTCACAACCGTATCAAATGGCGGGAAAAAATCACGGATTTTGAGAAAAAAAACGGCAAAGAGCGTTTTTCATTTTGTTTTCGTTGTTCGACCGGAAGTGATCGAGGATGGACTACTCTTATCTGAACCAAGCGGCGGCCGCGGCCGCCGCCGGTTTCGAAGCGTCAAGTTGCGCTTTGGCCGCAAGTGAGATGCAATGTGGCTACGGGGATCTGAGCTCTTGTTCCCAAATGAGCCAGGCAGCTTACCGATACACCGCGGCCAGGGCGGCTGGATACCCCGGTAACACCGGTACCCCGGGTTCCGGGGGGGCTGCGTCGCTCGGGCCCCATCACGGCGGTCATCCTCATGCCCATGGGCATCACGCGGCACATGCGACACCCTGTTCGGTTATGGCTGCGAGGACCCAAGACGTTCATCGGCACGCAGCATCCATTTTTCCGTCGGCCATAAACCTGCAAGGTTAGTTGTACACTTTTTTTCTCTTGTTCTTATCCAGTTTCGACGAATAATTGGTTTCAAAATTCGATGGGGTGGTTGTTACGATTATTTATCACTTTCAAACGTCGGAATGATCGTTTTATTGACAATTTTAGAACAAATGTACTTGTGACTCGCCAGATTTCGAATGTTTTCAGTGTTTTCCCCAGGAAATTGGATCCACCATTTTAAATTTCGCGAAGCTGACTTCAGATTCGTGATCAGTGGATCAAAAAACCTTCGAGTACCAATTTTCATCAAAATCAAAATGATTTTAGTTTGTTTTTTTTTTGCAGCATATCGAAAACGCCAAATTGAAATCTGGCAAAATTGACTTCAAATTCGTTACCAGCGATGAAAAAAAAAAAATTCTTCCACAAAATTTCATTCAAATCCGTTGATCCGTCCTCAAAATATCGTCATTTTTATTGTATTTTGTAGAATTTTGACATTTGATTAATTCAAAAACTACTGAACCGATCAAATCCGAAATCTAATCAGTTCTAAGTTGAGTAAAGCCGCGTTGATCGAGCCTAATTTAATAAAAACAAACTCAAAACAGTCGGAGATGATTCTCTGAACCTCAAAACGTGGGGAGATCCAGTGAAAACTCAACTTCTCATTTTCGGGGTGATAACAATAATTCTGAAAACAGAGAAACGGGAAGTTAAAAATTAGTCTTTCAGAAAATGTACCCAAATTTTGGGGTTGTATGAATAAAATACATAGTAAAAATGTTTTTTTTTATGCTAACAAAGGATCAAAGTCAACGTAAGATCAACGTAGTAATTTACTCGAGTGGAATTTCTCAAAAATATATTTTTCTACTGTGCAAACTGCTGAAGAGGATCAACTTCTGAGCTATACTTGTGCCATTCGGACATTAAATTTGCAAATGTTTGAATTAATGCAAGAGTTTCAGTGAACCTCGTGGAATATCTTATCTCTCGGTGGAGCAGCGCTTAGCACTTTGAGTAGGCGTTCATTTTCATCTTTTTTCCCTCACATCAGTAATTTGTGTTGTGTGGTTTGCGAAAAAAAATTATTTCAATGCGAAATCGTGAAAATGAAGATTGAAAATCAATTTCGCATGCGTAGGTTCAGATAAACATGTCTTTTTGAGTTTTTGTACAAATTTCTTTTATTTCAGGATCGTTAAATAATTTATTTGAAAAATCCTGGCGGTCAACTTCTTGTCACTAATATAGAGAGGTTTACCGTAGGTTCGAGAATGAAGATCGCTCAATTACGTGTATCGCTTTTTTGTGAATGAGCCAAAATATTTGGCAATAAAAATTCAACCAGAGGATACGTACTGTTTGGTTTCTTCATCTCCTCAAGCTTGAACAGTGTAAATCGGGAATTTTTATTTATAATTCTTGATCCGAGTATAAAATAAATAGTTTCTATTTCACTATTTCAAGAGCAACATACATTTTTTAACTGACGTGAACTTGCGTCATTCACGTTTTTATTGAATAATAAGTTAATGTAAATATAAAAAGAGAACCAAGGTTTTTTTTTCATAAAAAAAAAAATTGGCCCCGAGCCGAGTAACGAAACTATCTGGTTAAAGAGGCGAAAAAAAGTGTCTAAAACACTAAGATGGAGAGTCATACAGCAAACATTCGTTACCCTTACTGCAATTGATAAATAAGTCTCACATATATCAGTTATCTTTCTTCTTTCCTTTGATCTGATGCCAATTTACGATGAAAAAACTGATCGATTTTTATGCCAGATACACCAGAAAGTTGGCAAATATTTGGGAAAATGGCAGAAGTCGAATTGAAATGAATTTTATCAGAAAACTAATTGTATAATATTTGAAAAAAGCTTTCAATTTTGTATGATCTTCTTTATTATACATTAAATGGATGAAATGATGTATTCAAATTGATTCAATCTATAATTATAAGGTGCGGACAGAGATTATATTATTCTCAAACTTGTTTTTCTCAAATTTCGGAACAGTTGTGGGAAATGACATGACATGAATTCGCAGAGATTTTCTTTGTTTGGTACTATACAAACACTGATATATGCCAGATTATCTTGCCACGAGATTAAGGGTTATACGTGATATAAGAACTACGAAGGGGAAAAGTCTGTGTGTAGTCAGCCGACCCGCCGGATCTCCTGATCGTAACATTACCCGCAGCTGATTTGCCCTGGGATTATTCTCGACCTAGTTCAGATATTTTTGTCCATTTCTTCCAAATCCTCTTCTAACATTGAATTCACATTTATGACTCAAAAAATCATATATTTTTTCCTTTCTTTCACAGAAGTATAAAAATAACCGAGATATTACAGACAAAAAAAAAAAAATAAATAACTGAGATGTGATAAAAATTTCCAAGTATAACCTGTACACGTCAACCAGATTCATATTTATTGGCATCGACTCCGATTAAGTGAGAACTAAAAGTATGTCGTCAATGCTAGGAACACGTAGAATTTACAAAAGAAAAAAAAGAATCAGGAAAATAACCTTGAAAATTGTGCCAGTGTACTTGTGCCAAGTTTATTTTTTCGTTACATAATTTTGAGATCACAATATTTATATAATTTCATCAGACCAGTATTTTTATTACGACAATTTTATTCCGGATTGATCTTATCGCGCCTAATAATTTAACATTTATTTACTCCGTTCGATAAACTTGATTTTGAAAGCCAATCCGGACAGCACGAACGACAGATGAGGCTAATAAAACAAGAATTCGAAAGCAAAGATAACAGAGAGTGAAGATAAAAGAAAGGCTAATCGCGAGAGAGAACAGAGACGTCCCTATGCTTTTATTCCCGAATCTCTTCCTCACGCGTCCTTTCCTGTCTTCCACCTCCTTTCGGAGGACGGGGTGAACGAAACGTTGCAGGAGGTTGACATAGCATCCCTTATCCCTATGGCTACCGCGAAGAGTAGCCGAGGCGGTGAACAGTAGCGAGAGACAAGATGGCAGTGAAAATCAATGGATGGCTCGCTCTCAGTCATTGCTATGGTTACGTACCTCGCACAGCCCTCTCGGTCCTCTCTGGGTCCTCTTCCGACTAGGTACGGACCGTTACCCCTCGGAGCTTGTTTTCAACGCTGGACTCGTGCTAACCGCGCTGAAAACTTTTTTTTCAACAAGAAAAAAGAAAAAAGCTGATTTTGGTCTGACTATGAGCCAGCCTTTGGAATTCCGTTCTTTATTTTGTTTCCAGATACTTTGAACTTTGACAATTTTTGAAACTATTTCTTGCGATATCGCATATGAACCATCGATCGTCCTTCCTCGATTTTCTAATGCCGCAGCAGATGTTTTATCGTATTCTTTTTTATCGTTCAAGGTGGTTTGGGCTACAAAGCGTATCCCGGACACGACGGTCTTGCTGAAAAGAGGAAGCAGCGTCGGATACGAACAACCTTCACATCCGCACAGTTGAAGGAACTTGAACGAGCTTTTCAGGAGACTCACTATCCGGATATTTACACACGTGAGGAAATCGCGATGAAGATAGACTTGACGGAAGCCAGGGTACAGGTAAGAACGATAGTCCAGTCTCCTCGGAATATTCGTTGCATCGTCATCTTCCTGTATATTATAGTTTTATCGTTTTTCGTTTTATCGTCCTGAATGATGAAAAATAGTGACATACCTACGCGATACTGTGTCAGCAACATTGAGCAGTTTAATCCGTCAAGTCGTGACGGGAAGTGCCCATGAGGACGAAAACGGGATAGTAATGAAATTACAACGGCCTCCCACCTCCCTTTAACCAAAGGGAACGTGAGCGATGCGATACCGTGCTGTACTGGACGAGGGAACGAGATGCGTCCGAATAATCACTCTTCATTTGTTAATTATAGACGTAGGAACAAAAACGTATAAGCGATGATACTACACACAACGAAAATCTTTCTTCTTCTTCTCAAAAAGTGTGACCGTGGTATCGGTAGGTACGAAAAAAAGGTCAGGAAAATATGGAAAATCGGGAGTTGTCAGGGAATTTGCGCTCATATCCTGGAATTTTTCGATTTTTCACCTATACAGCTTGTACAATTTTCTAAACTATCTAAAATCTCGCGATAATCCCGAGGTTACCTTAGTTTCTTTGAATTTAAATAATTATTGGTAGGTTTGAAAATTGATCAGAGTAGAAAAATTTCCAATTTCAATTAAATTATGGCTGCTTTGAGCTTGAATTTTTCGATGCAAAATTTTGAGCCACCTTCGAACTGAAAATAGCGAATGTTCAAAATTTAACGATCTTCAAATCATCGTTAATCGGAAACGCGATAATTAATCAACATTTGGTAATTGAGTTTATGCAAAATAAAATCAAAAGAAAAATTGACAATTTTATTTTGCAACGAAAACTTTGTTGTTCAAGTTATAAAAAATTCGCATCCAAAAATTGTTTTGCTCAGATAAATAAGGTTGGAAACTGGTATAAAAATTGAAATTTTCAATCGAAAAACCGGGAAATGACAGAGAATTTGATACGCCTTGTTTGACTGTGTTGTTTGATGCTCAATAAATTCATGAACAAAAAAATTGACACGACACACGTCGTGTTTATGAATCGAACGAGGTCTGGCACTCGTGATTTCGATAAATGATGCAAAACTGACTGCGGATCTAAGTTTAGCCGCACCTTCCATCCGGTTGTGATTCAATCGAATTATAACTTGCTACCAAATTCTTGCTTTTCTCGATGTCGTTTATCTCGCATCATCTCTGAACCCCTTCCGCTGATTTTTGCGTCAATCAACGTTCACCCCGTCAATCTGATCTCCCAATCTGATCCAATCAACGATTCCGCCTGATTCATGACAAAGCTCGATCGCGTATCGGCCGGAAGTCAGAATTAATGTCCGTCAAACTTCAAGCCTAAGATTTTTCAACTTTTCTGTACGCAAACTTGAGGATGTAGTTCGGGTTGAAAAAGGCCCAAGATAATGCGAGTTTCAAGAAAATGTTATTACGGATCTCTTTACTAAATACATTCGCCCATCAATATCTGCAAAGATCAAATACGAATCTGATTTTTAAAGTGTTCTAATCCGGGTAAAACAGTGATAATCTGTAAAAATTATTCGAATGCACAGCTCAGAATGAGATTGATACGTGTCACAAAAAGTCAAAAGTGATGAAAAACTTGGAACTTGTTATCGGACCAAACTAACACCAAATATAGAACAATATGAGTTCACTTGGACTACTCTTTTTCTGGAGTTCTCAATCGATGTGCAGCCTTTTACAAATCTTGGATTACCTCAGAAACTAATTTTCACTTACTTTCCAGATTTCAAAATGTAACTTACTGTGAAATATTTATTGAATCAACTTCTAGTTTCACAGATATCTTCTTTGATGTATTATGAACAATTCCGCGTGAGATTTTTTAGGTCTGGTCGCTGAATCCAGGTAAATTACTTTCATATTTATGAAAAAACGACAAAAAAGTGCCTTTGCGGGGAAATTATTGTTCCAAATTTCATTTTTGAGAACTTTTTCACTGTACGACAAATTTCTCACGTGAATCTACTCTTCTTTCTATTCTAGTATTGAAAAAAAAATAGAGATTGCTGTAACTCAAGCATAACTTGGAGTTCTTTGGAGGCCTTTCTGGTGCATCGCATCAAATTTTCAGCTCATATGAACTATATATTGTGGTTTTTTTTCTTAGTTTCAAATGTAAAAACTTGTAAGAATAAGTCGGCTTTGGCACAACATCAATCGTAGAGAATATTCTTTAACCCGAACTACATCCTTAAGTAGATCTTCTAATCCGAAGACGTGCGAACCAACGCGACCATCGCAGTGGTATAATTGTAAACGATGCCCCAATAAGATTGCGGGGTGGGGTACGTGACCACCAGCTCTCAGGCCATTCTAATTAATTAGGACGGGTAATTAAGCGCGAAATAACAATCAATTTTCTAGTAGTTTGCGGCCCCGGGTACGACCGCGTATCCGCCACCGGGTTATCCTTTGTTGGCTAGACTTTGCCGCTAGGTGAGCCTGAGAGGGTTCGTTTCACCTCACCTCAGTTATACCCAGTTGGGTAGAATATCCTCAGAAATTCCTACAGTTTGGGGTTTCGGTTTAGGTTTAGGTTTAGGTGCGGGGTTCGTGGGGGCTGTGTTTGTTCGTACCTCGCCGTTTTTTCCTCACTTTTCGTTCGTTCGCTTCAGTTTCCCTCCGCAGAGAGGGAACACGGTACACGCGTCTGCTCGATAAATTTCACCTCCCAACACTTCTTTCCTCTCTTCTCTCTCCTCTTTTCTATTTTTCTTTCTCTCTCGACGAGAGTTTACCAGCTACCATCATTGGTCCAGACCCTCCGCTCCCTCCGCCTCTTCACGACCTAACCGTATCTCTCTTATCCTCCATTTTCTCTTTTCGAGACGCGTACGTTTATTGACTCTATCCACTTTCGAAGCTGCTGTCTGGTTTTCTTTTGTCTCGTTATCGGTCTCAGTCTCATATCAAGCTTTGGCCTAATTTCTCACCCCGAGCTTTTCACCTGCACCCTTTGAATTTGTGAATTTATCGTCGATACCCCGACGTAGATCTTCGACACTGTCACAGCGTCTGGCGTACGAATGCTTCTATAAATCAAACCATTTACCATTCACAGATCGTTAATGGATTTTGTAATTCATAGAAGCTTCACTGATTCAGAGTTTTTGGGTTGTGTTACAAGACGACAGAGACGTTTGTATATGGACAGAATATTCACACTCGACGGGTGGCGCGTTCGATTCTATTCTACAGACACACAAACACACGCGTGAAACAACCCCCCGGTCCACGATGTCACGGTGTACGAACTTCAGCCCCCTTGTTACCCTTCAGAGACAATTGCTCACTTGTATGCCCGCGTCGATGACTCCCATCTATTTACCCACACGTGCGGTAACTCTGTCGCTTTCGGTCTAATTAGCTGATTACATCTCTCATATATATACACGGATTGGCAAAGATTGAATTTTCATCCCCTAGTATCTTAGAGCGTTGAGAAAATATTCGATACCAGAAACACGGAACCCTTTTTTTTAATTCTACTCTCTTTACGACGATTATTACGTTTCCACGTAACGAGTGTGAGAGCCAAGATTCAGCTTCGTGTGATGTAAGTGAGCAGCAGTGGGGTTGAGGTGTACGAGGAGAAAACGAGGAAGGCTTCTGCCGCGTGGGGATAGACACCGTGATGGTGGAGGGTCTGGTTTTGAGGGTGGAGAAACGAGGATGGCGGGTGGCTGGTGGCCTGATACACAAGGGGGCCATGCAGAAGCGTACCCTGGTAATTGCCAGAGCTATGTAGATCCACTTACAGTGATTAAAAACTGTCCTGCTGAGTATCATTCCGACCAGTACCGGCTCGAACCCAGTATCACCACCGGGAACACCGAACACCCGCGGTAAGGGACCGCCGTAAGGTTCTTCTCATTTGCAGACGCCAATTCCGCAAATGCTAGCTCTGAGTATTTACTTGTATGTAGGAAGACTTCTTGATTAGACTAATCGCGTTCAACTTCAGCATCAGTGTCAAAGAAACTCTTTCTTTTGTACAATTCGGAACCAATTTCACGACTATGGTCTTCTTTAACTCCCCGTTTCTTTGTTTCCAGAGAAAAAAGGAAGTTATTGTTGTCACACTGAAATATCTCGAGAACGAATGCTCGGATTTTGGTCAAATTAGGCTCCATCGACGCGACTTTTCTCAACTTAGAACTTATCAGATTTTGGTTTTGGTCGGTTCAGTACTTTTCGAATTATTCAAATAACAAAATTCTTCCAAATACAATAAAAATGATGATATCTTGGGAACGGATCAACGGATTTGAATGAAATTTGGTATCATGTGGTTTTTTGGATTGCTGATCACGAATCCGAAGTCAAATTTGCGAAATTCAAAATGGTGGATCTAGTTTGCTGGGAAAAAACACTAAAAACATTCAAAATCTTATATGAAAATTGGTACTGGAAGGTTTTCTGAACCTCCGATCAAGAATCTGAGGTCAGATTTGCAAAATTTAACATAGTTGGAAACAAAATAAGTAACGGAAAGTTCGAAGGCTGGCTCATAGTCAGCCCAAACCCGCTTGTTTCTTTTGTCACTGCAGAAAATTTCAATTGTCACGATGACAGTATATCGGACGACGAGATCAATTGGAGGGTCAATCGTCGATTGATCTCATTGTCGTTTGCACCCCATCGGGGCAAAAATCGTGGGACCTGGTGCTACAAGCGTTTTTTCTTTGCGTCAACGATCATGTTTTTTGTAGGGTAGTTGCTACAGGTGTACCTAATTGGGTTGTCTTCGTTATTGCAGTTGAGGAACCGAGCTAATTTCCATTGTGTATACTGAGGGTATCAAATTGATTATTTGTGACACGAAAATTCGTCTTCCGTTTCTGAAACAAGCCACTTCCGCCAGTCTCTAACTTGGATTAATGTAGAGTTGCGCAGCACTTCTAAATATAATACTACTCGAGCGTGCAGCGGAGGGAACTCTAATTAACCTAATTAAGATTCCAGGGGTGTCTACGGATAATAATTTCCTCTTCGGGCTGTATAACAATTTTGTGAAACATTTACCCTGATTTTTATTCATATTCTGTATTCCACGCAGTGTAACGAAGGGCAATTTTTTTCTTTTTCTTTCATTTTTTTCATACCGTTATCGCGTAAACTAACGAAGGGACGGAAATTTATTTACCCTGATTCTGTTTTTTTTTTTTAAATGGTTTTGTACCTGGGAAATGGAAAAACGAAATATACAAAATTACGTAACACACCGTTGCCCGAAAGGGTCTCCGTGATTAACGAACACCATCGGACCTCGCGTGTTGGTCCAATCAACCGAAATCACGGATCAGAGTGAATTCGGTAAATTCGCATGAAATTCTAAATGAATAAACAAGATGATCACGGTGTGCGGGAGAGATGTTTATTTTCCCGTTTTATATAACGCGACGATGAGGTATGATAGAGAAATTCCAATGGCCGTAGTTTCGCCGATGGCGCAGATGTCCTTGTGTTTGCTTTGTTCATCGATGAACGTGGGGTCGGCGTCGAGCGTCACCCCAAATAAAGCAGCGATTAAATATTTATCCACGGCAAGGACATCTGCCGTCCCCGCATATACGCCTTGTTACATTTTATTTAGCAAAGTATTTATTTAACATTAACACACGAACTGTCTCGATTCTTACCACCGTATGTATAAACTGCACGTTCATACAGCGAAACCGCCGCCCACACCAGCCACCAGACGCATATGTCAACCCCGGGTCAATCAGGCCTCACTTCATCTTTTAAGGATTTAGTCCGGATTGAAAAGGGCCCAAAATAATGCGATGTAAAAAAAAAAAACTTTCTATTGCGGATTTCTTTGCTAAATACATTCGCCTATCAATATCTGCAAAGATCAAATACAAATCTGATTTTTAAAGTGTTCTAATCAGGGACCAACGGTGATAATCTGTAAAAATTATCCAATTGTACAGCTCAGAATGAGATTGATACGTGTCACAAAAAGTAAAAAATGATGAGAAACTTGGAACTTTTTATCGGACCAAACTAACACCAAGTATAAAACAATAATGAGTTCACTTGGACCACTCTTTTTCTGGAGTTCTCAATTGATGTGCAGCCTTTTACAAATCTTGGATCATCTCAAAAACCAATTTTCACTTACTTTTCAGATTTCAAATTGTAACTTACTATGAAATATTTATTGAATCAACTTCTAGTTTCACAGATATCTTTTTTGACATATTATGAACGATTCCACGTGAGATTTTTTAGGTCTGGGCACTGAATCCAGGTAAATTACTTTCATATTTATGAAAAAACGACAAAAAAAGTGCCTTTTGGGGGAAATTATTGTTCCAAATTTCATTTGTGAAAACTTTTTCACTGTACGACAAATTTCTCACGTGAATCTACTCTTCTTTCTATTCTGATATTGAAAAAAATTAGAGATTGCTGTAACTCAAGCATAACTTCATCGCCAGTACCAATTCTAGCGGAGGGTTCTTCGGAGGCCTTTTGGGTGTTTTTGGGCCCTTTTTCTAAGTTTTCAATGTAAAAACTTGTGAGAAAAGAGCATCGGTACAATATCAATTATAGAAAATAGTTCTTAACCCGAACTACATCCGTAACTCGCAGTAGCAGGTGCGATAAATAACTAAAGTCTCCACGTGGATTATCAGAGGACTAGAAAAATGAATGTGAATAAACAATATGATACATGGAGAGAATTTTAGCGGAAAAGAATCGCGAGGGGGAAATAGCACGTTCAGCAGTTGATAAAAATCTAATAGCAGTGTTTGTCGTTCGGAAAAGGCAATCACGTTCATCATACTGCTCGTTTTGGATCCCCCCATTTTCCACCTTCCGCAACTCCGGGTCGTGGGGTCGGGTAGGTGACTTGGCTGAGGCTACACAGGCATACGGATATCCATGCACCCCGTTTACACACAGGTACATCCGGACGGCGGGGGTGGTCGGGTTCCGGAGGCATTCGGGGGCTGGCAGCGCGGGGAGGTTCGAAACCCCGTTACGCCTGGTCAGACAAACGGCGAAGCAAATAAACCGGCTACTTTAACATGCAGGTCACCGCCGTTTCGTTTGTTTTATTTGTTATAGTATATTTTATTTGCCAAATATAGAGCCAATTACGCGGACGATGCTCGGGGTGAACGCAATCAGTGCAGAAGGCGTTTGCGCGCATCTCATTTGTATAAATTTCCGCCCCCTTTTGTTAGTTTTCGCCTTTCCAAGAACAGATTTTTGTCCAGAATGGAACCGAAAACCTGGAAAACTGGGAATAGGGTCGGGAAATTTCCACTAATCCACATTCTAGCGTCGACTTGGATTCTAAAATTTCAAAACCACAATCCTAATACATACAGAATCACATTTGTTGAAATCTAGGTCAAGAATTTCTTGCTTTTCGCGTACTGGAAAAACCAGACATTATTTGGATTTGATTTCAGTGAAATTGTCGCCACCGTGTCAACCTCGTCTGAATTACTGCTTCTAGGTGTGGTTCCAGAACAGACGTGCAAAGTTTAGGAAACAAGAACGTCTGGCTCAACAAAAATCGACAAATCAGGGTGGGGTCGGGGGTGACAGCGGAGCCTCGAGTCCCGTGGCCGGAAGCGTCAAGGCCGAAGGACGATCCCCGAGGAGCCCGGCTACGCCGCCAGGAAATTCCAACAGCGTCCATTCCGCGGCAGAGGTGAAACAAATCTCAAACTCCAACTTAGGTAATTCGAAACACGGGAACGACGGGTCCGGAGACGTACAGTCCTCGCCGATAGTTCGCGGGGGAGGCGGCGGAGGCTGGGGGTCCTGCAGCCCCAGGCCGTTCTCGTCGGCCCTACCGCCCTACCTCCTGGATCCACTGCCTCTAAAAACGGCGAATCTCTACTAATCTAAGATCACATAGCCGGAGAAATCATCAACGGTCTTTTGTAAATAGTTGTAACATGGCGAATTTAGAGGATGATCAGAGACGTTAGTTGACGTTGTAACAATTTCATCCACGTGGATGTCCATTGAGAAGTGGAAAGCTGACCCCGAATTTCGCTTAATTTCTTGCGAGGTTGAAAGCCATGCCAGACTTCGTCCAGGACTTATTCCACCCCTGGTTCGGGATCGGCTATGTCACCACGTGGCTTATTTCACTTCTCTATTGCCGTCCCCCTAGTTCAATCGCTCGAGTGAACATCACCCTGACTGGATAACCGCAACACTGCACATACTATGCGAAGAAGTAAACGCGTATTTACTACTCATTGTTGAAAATACGGTACCTAGAATCTCAATTCTTTACTCATTGATGGAAACGTGAAGCTAGAATCGTTGGTCAGCGCACGGATCATTTTTTTTCTCATTCGATTGTCCATTACGACGACACGGCGTCCATCATTCGAGGTGATCTCGAATACTGCCGGTGTTAATAATGATTTTTTTAGGGAGGTTTGCTCTTTTCCGTCCCTTTTTCGATGAGCAGGTGCCCAAAACCCGATATTATCTCCAATATTTGATGTTTGCTCAGTTTTTCCAAATTACCTCACTCCATTGTTACGTGTAAAAAATTGAAAATTTAGCTTCTTCGGTAACTTTGGTCCCGCAGTGTTTTATAATGGAAACGAATGGGTTTGAAGTTACCGTGCGGTTATTCGCTATAATTCGATGCAATATCTGCACAGGAACCACTAAATCAGTATCCATGGAAAAAAAATTCGCTCATCCTCAGAAAGGAATCATGGTGATGAATTTTTATTTAATATTCAAATGATACCTGAAGATAATTATTATCGTTGTCATCAACTACAGCTGAGGTGATCGATTGTAAAATTTTTATGCAATAGTTTTTTTTCGAATTTATTTCTCGAGAAAAATGATGAACGAAAATGTGGAAAAAAATCTGACCGATTGTGCAAAAATTAGCAGCTACCGACTCTGAACATTTCTACATACTATTACGATTTCGTAATAAATTATTGTTAAGGGTAAATATTATTGTATATCAATTATGTGTGACTGGAACTTGTACAGTTGTTGCTATAAATATATAAAATTAGTGTTTTACACCATATCCACATTAATTACTTACCTTTCCAGTGCTCGGATATAACGAGCTTCGACTTGTCTCTTTTCCTACGAGTCAAACTACCTGTACGAAAAATTGTTCCCAATTATACTGTTGGTTTTTTTTTTTTTTTTTTTTTTTTTTTCATTTTTTTGACTTGCGTTTTTTGCGAGTTCAATTTTTTT